>JAOWMA010000207.1:0-94434 GCA_025962755.1 Colletotrichum tropicicola | reverse complement strand
GCGTCCCACATGGTGGTTAAATTTCCCCGCCACCCGTCCCCCGCCCCCGGTCTGGACACCTCGGCGCCCCCCCCCCCCCCCCCCCCCCCCCTTCTCTGACCAGTCTGCCCCGGCTGTCTTCAGCGACACAGACGAAGACGGCTTATTTGCGATCCTTGGGCGCCACTTTTATATACAAATGTTTTAGACATCGCATGGCCAAATCAAACAAACGTGTTGTCAACTTGGACCTATGTCTCGCGGTAGTCAGTACTGGCAGCGGTGTTGAGGAAATCCGCCGCCCGCTCCTGAACCCAATTGGCGACCCGCCCAAAGTCCGCTCCGAGCTAGCAGACACAGCAGCCCTCGCGACACTCCCTTCTTTTCGGTTCGCAGAGCTTTCGGCCCCGTTCTTTGCCTCGTAGTCGACAAGATAAAGGGCCAAAGCAGAAACCTTGGTAGTTCGAGTGGATGCGGGAGGTGTCGCTGACGGAGTTGACCACGCGTTGTTGGTTGGTGAGCATGTTGACGAATCGATATTTGGGGCTCGAGACCGCTCATCGTAGTCGTCCACTTTTCGCGTCGCACACGCGGAATCTTGTCCACAGCAACTTCGAGTGGGCGGGACTGGCTGCGCTGGCTCCTCCCGTTGCTCTGCTGGCTTGACGTCCTGTCTACCCTCCCCCACCCCGCAAACTGCTTCTTGCCTCTATTCCCGTTATTCAACCGGACACTCACTAACATGGCATGGATGACGGTTGATAAATGCTCGTCTACTGCGCCGAACGACGCTGCTCTGGGCTTACATTGCGTCTAGCTTGGTTTGAAATGCTCGCTAGAGATTGTTCACTGTGTATTATGTCCACTCAATGCAGGGAGTTGCATGGTCCGGCCGCTCAATAAAGCTGAAGCCAACAGATGAGGAAGCATCGCTGCGTCCGTTGCTCGTCCATCCACGATAAATAGCAGAGTCAGCGAACGGCAGGATCAAATACAATGCAACAGAATGTCCGTCTACCTTCACATGACAGAAGATTACGCGGCGCAAGAGCCATCATGCGAATAAAATATCGTGTTCTCACTGGGGCATAGGCCTGCTTTAGTTGAGGTGAAGAGTAACTGTTCCCGTCGTGCCCAGGGCTTGCGACGGGAGGCATTTCAGTATGTTACGACGAAGGAACGATCCATCGAGGAAGCCTAAGCAACATCCCAAAAGGCTTGATGCAAGAACTCATCATCATCACGCAATGTGACCAACCACGGGGATATAAATAGTTTATCAAAAGATCTGAATCTCGAGTTGTAACACCTATCCCAACTCCGGGGGGCGACAACAAACCGTCCCCTACCAGCAGCTATAAACAACCTCATTAGTTCTCTCAGCATTCATGCAATAGAGCAGTACAGCTCGGCAGTCGTAACATGACCGCTTAATACTCAATCCCACACACTTATACACTTACTCACAATCACCACCCTCACACATTCGCACGCAGACAAGACACCTGGGAAAGCGGTCCCAGCTCGCTCTCCATGTTCAAGTTTGAGGCCCAAATCAACCGCGCTCGGAACCCCCCGGACCCATCGTTTACTTCCTATTCCCAAGATGTGCGTGAGGATTCGGTTCGTGATGCCAATATGCCGTAGAGTCGGAATGATGAAACTTTTCGAGGGTAGGCAATTGGGCGAGAGAGTCTGGCGTGTGCTGGGATTCTAGGCGTAGCAGTGCATTACTTGCTCGGCCGCAGATACTCGATATCTCACTTTACTCTGGCAAAGCAGGCTGTCTGTCTTTCATGGACGCAAAGTATATCTATGAGGACTGTGATGTTGTTCGTCTGAGAGGGCAAACTGAGTCTGGTTGAGATACGTCAGCCGTTTGACCACACATATATCCCACATTTGTGCTTGTTTGGCCGCTGAGTTGAGAACTGGTGGCTTGATTGTGGTTGACGAAGCCACGAGCTTGGACAGGTATATCGAAGTCGATCATTGTTGCGACTATATCGGCGACCTTGATAGGTAAGATGTCGCTATTGCGCGGAGCGTGTCACGAATGATGAACGCGAAGCGGTGAACTGCAGTTGCCGATCCCAAGAAGACAACTAGCCGATGCGACTAGATGCGGGAGGGGTAGGAGAGGGACGAAGGCGTGCTGAGGCAGGGGGCAGCGATCTCTTGAAGCACTCGGTAGATGAGCAGATGGTCGGTCGATGATGTGAAGGTACATGTGGCTGGAGCCTCCGATCGTTGTTGGGTGGGGAGGCTGCGATAGCGTTTTAATTATTAAGTATGAGGACGCGGCGAAGATAGGTGGGGGAGGCAAGAATAATAATAGGCTAGAACCTTAGAAACTACATGCAGGTCTTGGCCATAGTCATGGCAGAGATGAAGTAAGTTCAATCAAGAGGGACTGTTCTCTCTTAGCTAGCTAACGGCGGCTTTCCCACCCGGCGAGGCGCACTCTGTGAAAAACAAATCGGCTATCGTTATTACAGCGGCGAGCATACACCGTATCTACTCGATCTCGTCAAATGCCTCTGAGACTAGCAGAGGGCACACACGAGTTACAAGACACAGGGAGGGCTTGCTGGGGTGAGTTGAGCTGTTGAATCAGGGCTGGTGGAAGGAGGACTCGTAAGAGTAACAAGCCTCAAAGGATAGAAAGTCTGTCGAGGAGGCTGGAAGAGTTCGTATCCATATTGGTGCTGATTTCCCAGGCTCGAACCCGAGACTCGTCGGCAGGTCGTTTCAGCAGAGACGGTCATTTTCCGGAGCGAATGGTGACGCCACGGAGGTGCAGTCGGCAGTGACACTTAGCTACTACTAGTGTGTCCTGGATGTCTGAGGGAGCCCGAGAAGAAGCAGGAAAGGACACAAACATACCTATGTGGTTTAGCAACTCCGGGACTACCTCCGTAAAGGCCCGGACTGCAATTACGATGGTGTTACAAGGCGGCGGCGGTCCAAAAGGAAGCCGGACAACTAAACACTTAGAGCGCAGGTACAGCTCAGCACTGGCGCATGTCCTAAGCCACCCGGACCTCTCAAATATTCTTTCAATATTTACTACCAAGAAATAACACCAAGCGGTGGCTCACCTGTGTCAAGAAGACGCCCAATAGCTTAAATACAAAGTGTAAAGGGACTGCTTAAGGGCGCCTATCATCTCCCCAGACACCGCATCAAAGTCGAGAGATTGTAAGTGCCATAGTTGCGCCAGCTGTTACCTCCACATGGGATACTCCAGAAACAACCTCTGAAATTCCAATTGAACTCCCAAGGAATCCAGCAACTAACAGTGTGTTCTACCAAACAGTAAGAACCTTTTCCTCGTCGTCGAGTTGTATGTTCGATCTTCGGCAGGTCCCAATCCAGTTAGATCCATTAACGGATTTATCACCTCTTTAGCCCTAGCTTTACTTGCTCTTGCTGAGTCTCTGTTTGTGCCTAGACACATCCTGAACCAGTCAAGGTACCCAACGACGTTCAAGGTTATCCATACGCTCTCTACTCTACGGCTATAGTGCAGATTTCGTGTTATAACTCGCAAATAACGGGGATAGAGAAAGACAGGGCTAGTCCTACTGCATTAGCCTCAAAGCCACGGGAGCTATGTCTGTCGTGCATTCGAGCTCGGGATGTTACCCAGAAAACAGCGTGATACAATCGGAATCAACGCAGCTCCTTTCCCCAGACTCCATTGGCAGACGACAAGGATGCGCCCGACGAAAAGCCACGCACTGAACCAGGGACCAGCTTCTTGTTCACCGTAACGGAAACGAAAAGGTCCCTATCAGCCTTGAAATAGTGGTTGCAGTGGTCTGAAACGAGACGACGGGCGGAACAACGGCAGCGTGGGCGGCACGAAGCCGTCCCAGGATACAGCGTCACAGCAAGCTGACGAAGGGCCCTCGTTCTCCGCCGCACCCGGGAGGCACTTATAGCCGACCAACATCGCGCTGAAGGTTCGTTCGGGGAGTCGTATCGGAGAAGCTTTCGGTAGGCCACAGGACGGACGTAGGGGGGAGGTGTCGGCAGAAGTGAGGATTATAGTCGTCATCTGGTGTGTCATCTATCAGTAGACATCTTAAAAGCTAAAAGCAAAAAGGAAAGATATAGACACTACTATAGGTTAAACGAGCCTCAGAATCTTCCAAACCAGCCAGAGCCCACAGCGTTATAGGCGTGGAATCGAGCGCGCAGAATAGGCTTCAACGTTTGTAGACAGTAGTGGCGTCGCGCTCGATGCTTGCTGGGTCGATGTCAGACAGTCGGTGTTCTCGCGGATGGTAATGGGCATATTGAACCCGTCGACGATTTGATGAACGATCGCGCGATCTCGAAGGAGGAGATGTAGAAGGCGGAAAAGACTGGGAACGCCAGTATCTGCAATAAGGGGGTCGATTGAGGGGGTTATTAAAGCCAATTTGGGTAGGCGGTGGTTGAGGAGCTCGAATGACGGTGATTGATTCCCAGCCCGGAGGAGTGGCGCATGGAAGCAGAGCTCGGGAGGTGGAGATCAGAGGAACGGTCGTGGAAATCAGAATCGTCGAAGCCGCTGAGGCGCCTCTGTCGCCGGCAGCCGTCTCCAGCAGCAGCACTATGGTCATCAGCTCGCACAGAACTTGCTGGACAACAAGCGGCTTTAGCTAGGCCTGGGTCGTCGTAGATAAAGCGGGGTGGGCGGACGGAAAGAGTTCCGACAGGTACCTTCCGAGCCCCGCCCGAACAGGTAGGTGCTGAGTTCCTGGCGAAGCTTCCTCGGCTGGAAAT
The DNA here is from genome assembly GCA_025962755.1 of Colletotrichum tropicicola. Taxonomy (NCBI): domain Eukaryota; kingdom Fungi; phylum Ascomycota; class Sordariomycetes; order Glomerellales; family Glomerellaceae; genus Colletotrichum; species Colletotrichum tropicicola. The sequence continues at coordinate 89,679 of JAOWMA010000207.1, read as the reverse complement.
CTTGCAAAATAGCATCAGCCAGCCTGTGAAACTTAGCCCAGAGACGCATCTCTCGGCCGGCTCTGCCTGGGATCGCGTTGTGCCCAAAGACCGAGATACCGGCGCCGGGACGCCACAGCCGGAGGTGATATTGCACGTCGGAGCCTGCGAGGGCAATCAGCATCGAGCGGCAAAGGGGTCCAGAAGGCGGGGTGTGTTCCGGGCCAAAGTCGACCAATCATCAGTATGGGAGCACGTCGGTCATTTCGGGCAGGCGGCAGGGACCAGGCCAGACAGACAGACAGAAAGACAAGTGGGTCCAGCAGACAAACCGACAGACCGACAGACAGACCGGCAGACAGGCAGACAGGCAGACAGACAGACTGACAGACAAGTGGGTCCAGCAGACAGACAGGTGGGCCCGACAGACCGGCAGACAGACCGGCAGACAGACCGGCAGACAGACCGGCAGACAGACCGACAAGTTTGCCGCCGCCTTACCTAAGCCACCCAGCTCCAGCCCCCAGCTCCAGCCCCCAGCTCCAGCTCCAGCCCCAGCTCCAGCACCACCTCGCAAATCTTTTTCTCCGCATTCTCCTTCATCAGCCGCCGTACTCGACCGCCACGTCCACAGCGTCGGGCTCGACCTCAACCACAACTTCACCTCAGCATTGACGGGTTTACCTCGCCTCATCCTCCGCGGGCATCGGCGCAACTTGGTTGTAGTGCGCGCAGCACGACATCCATGACCCGGCATGACTTCCTTCCATTGCATCCGCGATGGCACACCACGGGTCAACATCACCTTGCACGGGCAGCATCCAACAATGAATGCATGCTGGCAGCTGTCTTGGCAGATAAACAGATTCACGGCAGGTACTTTTCCGTGTCTCTGTGGCACTCGGGAAGGGACGCAACAGCCCAACAGCCGCAGTAACAACGGGGGCCGGTGTCGTCCATCGCTCCAGCGTTGCTCTCGCGGTCGCACAGGGTGCTACGGCAGCCGAACGAAGTACGTGCACAGTTTGGCGGGTCTTGCAGCGAGCGCTTCTACGAGTTGAAGTCGCAGCTCATCGACTGCCCCCTCGACAAAGTTGTCGCTGCACTGCTTGTTGAAGCCCGGGAGTCCAGGAAAGCGGGCAAGGCAGGGTCCGGTGTGAGCAAGAACAAGACCTGGGCCCCGTCCGATGTGAGGAGTGCAGAAGAGATCCTCCAACGAGACCAGGAGTCCGATCCATTCAGCGACATTCCCGACATTGAGTCTGATCCCGCCAGCGACATCCCCGACATCCACTCCGATCCCGCCAGTGATATCGCCGACATCAAGAGTCCTGAGGTCGAGTCTGCCCCAGCGATCGACGAAGACCAAGTTGACAAACCCGATTACCCCCCGAGGAAGGTCGCAAGACTTCCAACCGGCGGACACATTACTTTGCGCAAGACCTAGAGCTGGGGCATCTCACAGCCTTGTCCGACGTGGATACAGAGCCGGGACGTCCAAACCCGTTAAACTTGGCTTGGTCGTCTCCATCTCCACTGCACCTCTAACGACTGACGGTTACTCCTCTTATACATTCGTCACCCATCCCCCAGCATCAAGACTCGAGGTCGCCAAGCCGTCTCCAACATTAGAATGTACAACCCTTGGACCCTCGGGGAGAGATGGAGGCCTCGGAGATAGACAAGTCAGAGGTCGCGCCGAGCGCTCATGATTTCGCAAGTCTCCCCCCTGACACGTGGCTGACCTGGGCTGCTGTGAATACCTGCATGCGTCTACTTCTTGGGGCGGCTTGTTCTTCCGAATGGTTCATGTTACCATCAGATTCTGACGTCGCTGAGGATGGAGCGTACAAGGAGGACCCGCAGGACGCTGAACAGTTTCTGGTTCCACTCCACGTCAAACGTGCAAAACACTGGGTGCTGGTTGTGATCAGGCCCGGGCCCTCAACAGTGGAGGTTTTCGATTCAATGTCTGAAGAGTCTTCGAAAAAAGACATAGAAGCATCCACCCGCGACCTTTGTGGCTCTCACCTACGCGAGTTCCTCGGATCGACTTCGCTGGACGTGTATCGCCAGACCCTGCAACCTTCACCCCGCCGACGAATTTTCTACCTTGACGCTCGAACTGCGACCCTAACGCCGCCAATTTCCAGACTCTCCATCTCTGTCTCCACGCCGGACGGCCATACCGTCCGAGCATCGCCATCCATCGGCATCGAAAGGCGCGTCGGATGTTGGTGATTGCTGCTGTGTTGTTCTCGGCTTGCTTTACACCTTCAACTTGAGGCTCCTTGGGAGTCGTTCTCACTGCCGTGCCTTGGCTCAGTGTGTTGGCGTACGGTGTTGTGGTGGTGTGCGCCTGGCGGTTGTCGAGAAGAGCAGCAGTCGTCGGCCGGAGTAGTGCCACGGTGGGGGAGGAGACAGCCCAAGAAACGGCAGTGACAGTTTGGTCCGCGGCTTGCCGTCTTTTCATGACGCCTATGTCAGCAGTGCGCATGTTACGTCACGGGTCGTTGCACCTCGATCGCGTGCGCTTCTCGTTAATGGCGACCAAGTGCTGAAGCCCTTGCAAGCGTGCCATCTGTCTGCCAGCTGCAAGTCGGATTTCCGAGCCAAGACGTCCGAGATCAGCTTTTCGATGCCGGGAGTCTTCATCAACCTTTCAAAGAACTTCGAGATGTCCGCCTTTATTGACTGTCTCTCGCGATCTGCGATCAATTTCGCTGCCGACTTCACTGCAGCCAAATATTCCTCATCCATCTGTCCACCAACTTCCTTAGGCTTGTCCGTCTTTACGTTGCCATTCGTTAGCTCTCCAGAGTCGTCGCTCGAGTCTAAATCCGGCACTCCAACAGGTAATTCGGGCGTGCCAGTCCTATTGCCCTTAGGCTTCGGCGTGTTGACAACCGGCTGGGTTGTGACTTTCGTCTTCTTTATGGGGGTTGCCCTCTTCTGGCCGCTGGATTTGGCGCCTGCCACGTTGTCGTCTTCTCGGTCGAAGAGGCCTCGGAAGTTGGATTTCCAATTGGGAGCAAAACTTGTGCCCAGCGACAGAGCTTCCCTCTGAAGTGTCTGTAAGTACCTTACCTTAGGCAGCTTGGTCGGGACGAACGAGAATAGTTTGAGGGGCCAGGCCGGGACGTGCCAAAGACGGAAGCTACCTAGGTACTGTGTCACGCGATTTGTCGACGTCTCTGCAGAGGAAGCGACGGTGTTGCCCAGAACCGACAGGCTCCTGCTTGCTCATGAAATTTGCAAACCTCGCCATGTAAGATAGGAAAAAGCTCTTCGCGATCCCCGGGGTTTAGCATTCTACATCCCCGCGAAGCCGTACAACGACCGACTATCGGCCGTCTCTTCTCTTCGCCACCAGCGTCCATCACTCTCCCGAGCTTTTTCACCTGGTTATTCCTTCTTGACATCGACGTTGCCCCGATACCTGCGCAATCCATGCCCCCACAGACAAGAGAGGCTTCAACTATTCACCTCTTCATCCACTGTCCACATTGGCAAGAATCCTTTCTCTGTCGGAGTCAGCCGCATGCTTACCTCAGTGATGAGCTTGGACGACAGATTGAAGGATTTGTGAATTGTCGCAATGACTTTATTGCCCCGCCGACCGTCTGCCGGGCAGCACACTTACAGGAATCAAGCCGGGTTTTCACACCTGAATGCCACTCGTACAATAGCCGCGTGGCGCGAATCGTTTACGTTGCTGGTGCCATGACAAACGTCCACGCCGCGTGGTGGGTCGAGGCCCTCGGAATCCAACAAGATGGCGAGCATCCGGCGTTGCGGTCTCACGTGCTCGATTGGCCGGCCTTCTTGCGCGAGAAGATGGACGGGGATGTGCCCTCAAGAAGTCGCACAAGTATGATCGCGTCGATGCGACATCTACCCGCGATGAGATCCGCGACCGCATGCTCTCAAGAACTTTTTCCCGGCCCTCCCGACGCTCCGCGAGGTCAATCAAGCCATCGCCGAACTCCGCTGCACTGCGGCTCCCAAGGTAGTCCGCCCGAGCAAGGGCAAGGGCAAGAGCAAGGCACTATCATCATCGTCATCATCATCATCTGTCGCCGTCGCCACGGGCAAGCGAAAGCGCGCCGACGCGGGCTTCGATGAGGAGGGCGACGATAATGGCGACGACGACGAGAGACGGACGATGAGGCGTCCCGCCGTCTAAGCAAGCGCCAGCGCTGCTCCTTGGCCGCCGGAACCGAGAATGAGCGCTCCCGTCTCAGCTGGACGAGCCCGCCCGAGGCTTCATCAACACCGTCCGCAATGACTACTGCCGCTGCGCATTGCTGAGAGGGAGACTACAGACGATAAGAACCTAGCAGAGTGGTTCACGCTATGCTTGCAACTGTTACAGAAGAGAAAGCCGAGCTGGCAGGCGACGGACGCCCCAATACTGGACGCCATGTTTGAGTCGCTGCACTCGGTAGCGAGAGCTATTCTTCTGGGAGTTTTGTTACTACTGTCTCTGCTGCCAACTGCAGTCTCTGCTGCCGGAGACGAAGGTGCTACTTGCGTGTCGAAGGACAGAAATGGGAGAGAGGAAGTAGCACATGTAAATGGCACACTGGAAGCTAACACGAACATTCATACAGTGATCCCTGCGATGGACTGGCCATCCCGTTCCACCACCGTCACGGAGGACCAGTGCATGTCTTTATACTGGTTAGTATTTGTTCGCTGGTAATTTGCTGCGTCGGGGCAGTATCCATTTTCGTTTGCCTCTCCAGCAGTTCACAAGCATCAAAGCGTCGCCATCTGGACCGATGCTGTCGACTTCACATTTGCGTCGCGAGCCAATAGCGCGACCGCGATCGCGAAGACTTTCTCTTGCTCACCAAACCGGAATTACCTCAATACTCTCGCAACACCCGGCGATCAAGAATCAAAGGCTTGTTCAGCGAGCCAACCAACATGCAGCTTCGGCCAACAGACCCCAACACGCCCTTGCCGGTTTGGGGACCCCAGATTTCACAACCGTCTGCGCAGCACTCAGCACCGCGTCTTAAATTGGAAACCGCATGTTTTACTCGCTACATCTGCAGCACATCATTCCAAGTTATCGTCTTCATAATCGACAACCTACAGGGCCGTTCCGCGGGTCGAAAATTTGCTACGTCAGCTCCGGCACGCCGCCGCGGTGGTCAGCGACACCTCTTGCTTCAGGGCCCCCCTCGCTCTTGAAAAGCTCGTCGAACAGAGATGTCCGTACCCACGCCTCGTTAAGCATCCCAGCAGTACGGCAGCTCCGCGTGGACGAACAAGGCCGACCCCGCGTCCGCTCCGAGAGGTGCTTCTCGATTTCGGCGACGGACCGGCGGAACGCTGGCCAGACCTCCGCTTCAATGCATACCTTGGTCCTCTAGGGCAACAGAATCGAACAGCGGAGCTGAAGAAATTCAACACCAAGGAGGAGGATGAAGAGACTCACGAGGCTCCGACTTTCCTCAGCACGCCGCATTTCGATCGACACTACTTTTCGGCAAAGCCCTGGCTCGACATCGTCGCATCGACATCTCGGCAAGGCTATCAGCGACCTCAAGATGGGCATCATGATACGCGGAACCATGTGCAGCGCATGGCAGGTCAAGATGACCGGCCTGCGAACGAAACTAAGTACCGCACCCTGGAGGAGCTCGACCGGGTCTTTTCCCTGCCCTCGTGCCCCGGCAACGTCGATCTCCTCGGAGGGCTTGGGTACTCGCGAGAGCACGGAGCGCCTGAATCCGCACAACGCGCCCGTCAACAGATTCAGCCACGCTGGGTCTTCGTGGCGTGCCGACGCTCATTATCTATCTAGACACTGGCGCACCTGGTGGCTTGGAGACCAACGCGGCAGCTTGAACAAAGACCTTTACGAGTGTACCTGGTCTCACAAGGCAACAACCAGAACAAGAACAAGAACCAGAACTAGGCCAGAAAGAACAACCAGAACTATTGTCAGACACTTCGAGCATACCCGGAGAGATAGGGTCGTATTACTAAAGGCTGACTACAGCTTACGAGCTTTTAACACTACATTCACCTCCGTCCCCCACCGGGGCTACTCCGTATCCGCCCGCCTTGAGCAGGACAACGAGAAAGGCAGAGCAGCCCACGGACGGCGGCTCAGCCTACTTACCAGTCTAATTGCAGTTATCGGCAAGTGGTCGCTCGAGAACAACCTCTGAAACATCCAGAGATACGATTGCCGTGTTGATGGGATCCTCAACGGAGTCATTCTTCCTAGTGAACTTGAAGGCTTAGGCGCCGCGAGACGGACATGTAAGCATGACGCTTGATCCCTGGACTTTAAAGACTTTGAAGAGTGTTCAGCCAGAGGTCGTAGAGGGATGCGCCAACGACGCGGCCCGAGCGGAATCTACCTCGTGCTTTTTTGGAGGTCCTTGATTAAGTGAGACTCTGATATACACACTAAGACCGGTAAAATCCTTATAGCTCAAGGATATCTGGGCCTAGCTTAGCCTGGCAATGGCGCGGGTCGTGAGGAGGGAGGTGATAGTCGGTCGTAATAGCAGCGACAAAGGTAAAGATAAGGAACCCACGGGAATTTTATTCCCTAAATCTCTACTTTCTGAGACCTAATAACCGCCCCGGTGACCAGGCTGATTGGGCTGGACCTCGGGGTTTTTACTAAGAACAGTAGGGTGGGTGCAATGTTCAGCCAAGGTGTGGACTAGATCGAGATTCCCATGCCGGCGCCGTACATCCCCGGGCAAATGCTCGGTGTGTGGACGACAATATCGAGAAGTCTGTCGAAAAGAGTTTTGGGACCATCGAGTTAATAGGGCACGCAACAAGGCCAACAAATACCAGCACATAAAGTCTGGCATAGTCAGCGAGCGTCGTTTCTTCCTGACTGGGTCCGGCCTAGATGGCCTTTCCAGTAGAACGGGTGAGTTTTGCTTGATTTTGTTCCCTAGTGATCGGGAAACGGCGGTGCAGATGTTTGATGGCCTAGCAAGACACACGCCGCGTGATTACTCCGAGATAGGCACTGTCCTTATAGTTCAGTCAAGCGACGCATAGGAAATAGCACGTCTTCTTTTGGATCACATGCGTTCTTGGCGGGCTCAGTTCCCCCGCTCCCCCGGTCGTCACCTTCGCATTCTTCGTAGACTTTACATTGACAGTCTTTCGAGAAGCTACGCGCTTGGTTGGGCAGAAGCTCATCTTCCATGATGACTTTCGGCATGCCAGCACCAGCACGTACGCATCGAGCATCTGTCAGCCGGACAGACCAGACCCTCTGCGCGCTCCTCACTGCTCGTCTTGACAGACCAAGAAACGCGGCAAAGCTGCTGCGGCGTCAAAAGGAGAACATCCCACGTCACGTATGTAGTCTACAATATCTGGCCATCTCTGGCTTGCGGAGCAGAACGCCCACGTCTCGAGACTCGGCGTCCACTTCGACAATGGACGGCCACAGTGCACAACTAATAAACGGACAAGAGCGCCGCGTACCGATATGCCGGGGAGGGCATCAAGCAGTCGCGCGAGCTCAAGACCTCGGTGTCGCCAACATTACTATTACATCTGCAGCCTTTGTCCAGATTCTCCGCGATCGCCGCCGTCGACGGACTAGTGTTCCGTTAGAACCGAGCCGTGAAGGGTGATTCGAAGTCTCTTCGACGTCAAATGCGCCAGGGAAGGTTCGAGATTCCCGAGCATCTTCGTGCAGAGCGTCCACGTCTCCGCCGAAAGAGTCCGCGCACGTTAGCATAAGTGCAATATTCCATCAGCCGCCCTCATGTCGCCCAATATTTTTTGTTTTTGTTTGTCTCTTTGCTGCCCACCTATATCGGCTCCGTCTCCGACGAGATGCCCGGCAGATGGAAGCTCGAGACTGCAGCCCTCGAGTACATATTGCTGTCGAGGATAGTATCGTCGTCGATATCGAGGTTGAAATCGGGGCTGACGTTTCGATCGTCGCCGTCACCTCGCGGGGGCACTTGGTCTTTGGGAGCCTGCAGCGCTTGTGGTAAGTTGCGACTTTAGCACCTGTGGCAGCGCCACTGGCATTGGCGTGACTCTCCTAACGGTGGCAGGAGCTGGTGCTAGTGTTGGAAGGGCTGTGGAAGAGGACGAGGATGAAGTCGAAGATGCGACCTGGACCAAGGCGGCGCGACGGCTTCCGGGTGCCTTAGCCAGCAACTGGAGAGACCGGGCTTTGCCATTACATAAGTGCATGGAGAGCTGCGGTGCTGGAAAAAGGAAAGCCCGGGATCCGATGTGATCCCGTTGCGGGCTCCACACTAGGTCATAATGGGCAAGGCTGCCAGGGTACCCAGGTACCTTGGGTATGACGACATGGGTCGTTGTTGCCCAGCCAACAGCCTCCCGCCAAAAGAGGGCCGCGTTGTCTCCAATTTGCTGCCGCTTTCGCGTCGCGGTCAGCAGCAATCGGTCTCAACAGCACCGCGACTTCTTGCTCCTCCCTCCCACCAAGCCATGTGCGGAATCACCGAAGAGGGCATTTATCGGTGGTTGTCTACCCTCGACGAATTGAAAGATGCACCCAAATCGCGAGTAGAGCCTCATCAAGCGCCCCTCACGCCTTCGCGAAAACGGCCCTTTGCTGCGGCGCTCACCCCGCCATCGTCCTCTTCCGGGCGCCGCTCTCCTTCCCCCGCCAGATCCCGCCAGGGTATAACTGACGTCGCAGGCCTGAGCATGAGCATGAGCAGTACTGGCCCGGCCGAGATGTCGACACCTAAGAAGCGCCGTCTGGTTGACACAAATACGACCCCTCGCGCTGCTGTCGCCCTCGTGCCGGGAGACTCAGTCTCGCAGGCCGGCAGTAGCACCACGGCTTCCTCGAATGCCTCTGTCTCCCGCACCTCGTCGCCCAGCAAGCAGCTGATGGCTCTCGAGCTGACCGACGACCCGCTCGAGTTCGCCTCCCTCGACACACTTCAATTCGAACCGACGACCCCTGCTGCCGGCCAACTTCGGGGTATCTACTCTAGACTTGTTTCCTTTTCAAAGGGCACACGCGTCATTCCCGATGACCACAGGGTATGTCCAAGCTGTGAAGCATACCTTGTCTTAACTATGCTAACCCGCACCGAGCACTTTGCAGAAACACCTCCCTCCGTCGCTCGAGGACGTCTTCGATCACAACTTCTTCGACAGCCACGCGGAACGCGAACGCATCGGGCCAATCTCTGAGTACGCTGAGGTCGAGTATATTGTCAAGATGTCGCAGTTCTGCCGGCTAGAGCAAATCGACGAGGCTGGGTGGGGTACCGAGATCCACGACAGGATATTCAAGGCTGCCTTGCGGCGACCCCGTGCCCAGGTTAACGATGCGCTGGTCGACTATTTCCACATGTTCGTCGCGCCTTATGTCTGGCCCCTTCGCCTGCTGCTTTCCCCTTGCTGACCTTCCACGCGTCTGGCCGCAGCCCGACTGCCCCCCTCCACCGAACGCTGCCCAAGAAGACAATCACTCGAATGGTCGACTACTGCTTCTTCGTCAACTGCCCGACCTTGTTCGCCGAGAACCCCGCCATCGAGGCCGCCGTCAAGCAGGCGCGAAACCGGTCAACCCGCAATTCCATCAACCATACTTCCTACTACCTTCTGCGCGACAAGCCCATCACGGTGAGCATCGAGTGTAAGAAACGCGGAGGTGACCTCGATACGGCAGACCTGCAGATCGGTGTGTGGCATGCGGCGCAGTGGACCTGGCTCTCGAAGCTGGCCGCCCAGCGGGGGGCCGACTTGTCCGGTCTGCCATTTCTTCCCGGGATAGTTGTGGCGGGCGAGCATTGGTACTCCGTCGTCACTACCCGGACGGGCCAGAAGACGGTACGTCGATCGAGTCGACATCTTGGGTCTTGTTACTGTTTACTGACTTGCATCGGACAGACTCTATGGGCCGGGCGTGCGATCGGAGCGACAACGGATCTCGTGGGCACATACCAGATCATCAGGACCATCCAATACCTGGCATGGTGGTCTGAGTCTGTCTACTGGCCATGGTTCACGCGGACCATCCTTGGGCTTGTCGAGGAGGAGGATGACAAGTCGCCTGCATGAAGACGCTAGTTTTCTGACCGACACAAATACACCATTGTAAAGATTCCACCAGTGCTCCCAAACTGCGTGTTGTTGTTCGTGGCATCTGCTCCAAGCTACGCCGGGGACTCGAGGACGACGCGAGCGCCCTCCTAACACTAAGGCAATGCGCGCCATCAATCCTGCACAGAGCCGCTCTCTGATCTTGGCACAGGCCCTGAGACCTAACGTCCCCAGGCCAGACTATACTGAGGGTTCTTCCGGGGAGGATGCACCAGACCAGTGATGGGCTGCGAGGGAGGCTTGCATCCCGAAGAGTGAGCTGCTACCACCTTTGCATCTCGCCCAGCTGCCTGCTGGAGAACCACCCGCATGACGCTCGCTTTATTGCCCTTTGATGATCTTTCAACCACCACCGCTTTACGATCAAATCAGCCTGGACGAAGGAACAGGTGGTGGCCATGCAGTTGAGAGGCGCTAGCACCCAGGACGCTCGCCTGCCATCGAACCTTTTCACTCCATCTTCGATTGATTGCCCGAGGCGACGATCCAATGTCCCGTCGGTCGTTTTCTGCCTGATTTGACTGTCAGTCGCAGCCCCTCTCATCCTTCCCATACGCATCAGCTGACTTTGCCCAGCATGTCTGCAATGACCGCCTCGCGAAGGGCTCCAACCTCGAGGAGTAGCCCGACTTCCGAGCAGCACCGGCACGTATGCCGTCATCTTTCCTGAGCCGCAACCACTTACGCCCCTGTTCCGCATCGCCTGCGAAGACCGCGCGCCTCTGTCGACCTGCAGAGTGGCCACCGCATCGTCAAGCATGTCTGGTCCTAGCCTCCGTCAGCACGTCTTTCATCAGCCTTGGCGACACTGTTTGACAAGGGTCGTGGGTTCCGCAAATGGGTCACCTTTTGCTTGGCGGTGAGTTGCAGATGGTGTTGGGAGTGGCCGTCCTCGCTGCTGGGCCAATGTCTTTCCACCTGGCGAGCATCTCCAAAGTCCCGGCATGTGACCCTCCCTCTATCACATTCTAGGCGACGCTGACCAATTTCGATCTCGCACTTTTGACAGCCCACATTCGGACACAGCGCTGCACACCCATCGTGCCGCCGAAACTCCCTTCAAGACTTGCCTCAAGGCCTTCGCCGCTGCGGTCAACACTTGGGCAATGCCCGAAGGTGAGGCTGGCTTCAATCCATGTATTCCAGGCGACCTGATCTTGCAGCCTCACGGCGCGGCCCTCGACAAGTCTCTCCGCATGTTAGACCTTGACAGCTCCCAACGCGCACCACTGTCCACCGCATCCCTCCTCTATCACATCAACTGGCCGTCTTTGCGCGTTGTTCAGTCGTCGAGTACCCCGGCGAGTTGTTCACACAAGCCGTCAAGTTATCCTGGTCGAGCTGAAGATTTTGGTCAACAAGGAGACAGATATCACAACCAAAGTATCCTCCGGCTCTCGCACTCCGCTGTTCCTCGGCCTTCCCGGTCTCACATCTTCCTACCCCTCCTTTCACACAACCGCTTCAACCCACGTTTCGATATCTCCCTCGCCCCAACACCTCAAGCCCATGCTGCGGTATGCCCGTGGCATCCTCCAGCTCCCCGAGTCCACGCCGCATGCTCGTCCAGACTGCCAAGTACAGCCGCGCGTTTTACACATACACCTAGACTAGTACCTCGTCAGGCAGTCCCGATACAGACATTGACATGTGCAGCAGGGTCTCCAGACGCGCAGAGGGCCCCAACGTCGGCGGCGAAAATGCGAAAAGCGGCACCGGAGGTGCAGGTGTTGATGGCAAGTGGAGCGGGCTCGCGATCGGGTTCGAAGTCGGAGACGGAGGAAGCTCAGAGCGGGAGTCGAAGACTGGTTTGAGGTTGAGGAAGACCTGCTTGCGATTATAGAAGTGGAAGTCCGACGGATGCGCCGGGGTATAGAAGCAGAGGGGGGCAACAGGCCAGTCCGAGAACGTCCAGCCGCCGGGGTGTAATTTGAGAGCGCCCAAGTCCTAAGATACTCATAGAAGGTATTCCTTAACACCGATGAGACCCAGACGATGCAGCACACTCTTGACTTTGCGGGTGCCCCCCAACAGCTTCCAGTTCAAGTTTCCATGGTGAAAGATGTCTCCAACCATCGACTCCATACTTCAACCGTCAAAGACGGCAACACGCAGCTTGTAGGTCAGACTTGTGGGCTTTCCAAAAGCGCCTGCTATGGGTCCGGCCATCAGTCCGACGTCCCTTGAGGGCAAGATGGCGAGATTGAAGCGCAACCCACGACAACCCATCCATCCGAAAGAACCCGAGGACCAGAGAGCCTCTGTCGACACGTTCATCCAACACTCCAGCGACATCGCCCAACAGGCCGAGGAAACCGCCCAGCGGTACCTTGACCTCGAGAGAAAGCTCCCCAAGGACGCGGGCGCTGTCGAACTCCGCTGCAACCTTCCACTCAGCATCGCATTAGCGATCGTCGCTTACTATCCGCTTCAGAAGCTAAGTGACCGACAAAGCCCGGCAAAGTTGAGGAAGGCATGCAAAGTTTGGTGCCTCGACTACTACGTTTGCCTCTTTCTGCTCAACGCGGCTCGATTTGGTCGACATTTCTTCAGGTCCCTCGCTACCTACGCCGACCTCTGTCCCAACTGGTCGGAGGCGAGACAGATCCTTCTCGACTGCGCAAACCTTCGGCGAGCGTCACCGGGTTTTCTTGGGTTCGCCATCTCCAAGGACGCCCCTGGCTTGATACCGTCGCAATCAGATGTGTCTCTTGACGGCCCTCCCGATTCCGAGCCACCCGGCAAGCAGGTCAACGCCGACGATCAATCCAAGACCATTGTCCCCTCGGATCATCAACAAAAGCACGACGTCTCTGGCACCCAGAGTAGCAACGACGCCCTCGAAGACACCCGTGATCGTCAGGATGCAGCATTAGACACGGAGATCTCGAAGCAAGGAGTCGAGGACGCCAGCAGCGGAGTGGACAGCACAGAAGTCGCCCGTGGCGGAGAAGACGAGCATTCAAACACAGACAACTCAACCGAACCACTCGACAACAAGCCCATCCTGGAAGACAACTCCCTGGACATCTCGAACAAAGATCACCAGAACAAGTTGGACTCGTTAGACGAGAACGACCCATTCCAGGACGGCGGTGTCACGCGACAGCAAAACGACAAGTTTTTCGAATACTTCGTCAGAGGGGTAGGTTCCACTGACAGACGCCTGTTTGATGTCGTGCAGTGGCTGACTCTCTCCTTCGACAGCCCTCGGTCGTCAGAGACGAAGATCCCGAAGCTCACTGCGTCTGCAAAGTCTGATGAGTGCCTAGACCTGTCCCAACACTTGCACAGTCTAGGCCCAACCAGCTCTTAGCCAGGGCGGGAGCGGCACAGCACACAACACCAGCTGAACGCCAAAGATTGTGGCGTGGCGGTTGTTTCTCCATACCCTCTGCGTCGTGGCCGATATTTCGCACCACCGGTCATGACTGACTGGGTGTTATGGCGTCGTGTCATCGCAGTCTTCTTGTTCGCTCATTCAAACACGGGGACTGACCATGGCGAGGATGACCAGCGCGGAGGGCCATCGAGTGCCGCAGTCGTTGAAAAGCTCTGAGGAGCGCGCGCGTATATCCTTTTCCCTGTCGTCTAAACCAACTATCGATGGAACAGCTCCAGTCTCCATCCAATCGCTTCTCACCTCCTCCGCAATTCAGTACGACCTGGATGTTATCCAAAATCCCATCGGAGGGCTTCAGAGCTGGTGTTCCGATCTCGCGATCAGAAGTGCCGTCACTGCAAGAGAACCGAGGTACCTCACAAGAGCGAAGATTTCCAACCTCGAAAATTACTCCTTTTGCGCATCCGGTCAAAGGGCGAGAGGCACCGGGAGGACAGGAACGCGAGGGACAAGCAGAAGGACAAAGTCGCGCAAGATCGACCTCGCTCAGCACGATGGCCCTACTGGAGATGCGGAAATCGCTCAACTGGCCCGCTGATAAATAGCCATTCTCGGGGCAGACGAGCGCAGTCAATACTCCAAGCAAGACGAAAATGTGAAGACGGCCCTTGCGGCTACGGAGGGCAAGGTGAAGGAGTCAACGGAGGAGCTGGCGCGGGCAAGCACATGATTGTGTACCACAAATTCTTACAGTTCTTCGACGTCTTGCACTTTCTCGAAACGGGTGTAGGGACTTGTTTGAGGGCATCAATATGAGACTTTCATATGCATGACGAGGAGTACTGGCAGGGCAAATGGGCGTAGTGAAATGGTATTCTTTTGGGCGCGTATCGGCCGACCATCTAGATATCCGTTGACAATCAGTTCAAAGACGACTTGTCGCACAAACCCTGTCCGAGTTCATGGAATGTTATCTCATGTCTACGGAGCTTGTTGAGTCGCGAATTCCCTCGCCTGTATCTCGCCCGAGGTTTGTCCTGCATCGAGTGTGGTGATAGGCCTTCTTCATATCGAGCTACGCTGCCAGCCCGTCGGGATCCCTGGACCGTGACGAGGCGAAGGCGGTGGTCGTCTTGTCCTCGGGGTTCTTGCGTGCATGTCCATGGCTCTTCTGGCCAGGCGAAAATCGGCTTGCGCTACTGAGACGTTTGGCCTGGGGACAGTGGCGGATCTCCTTGGGCAGATGCATCGAGGCTGGGGGGATGGATGCCTTCCTGACAACAAACCTTGGTGGACCTGTACTGGTGTCTTGTGTTGAAAGTGGTGTGTACCTGCGGTTACGATTGGGTGGCTCAGAAATTTCGACATGGTAATGCGCTGGTTCCCATCAGCTAGACGGAGTGTTTTGGTCTAATTTGAGGCGGCGCGGCTGGTGTGGAGAGTTCGGGACCGGGAAGGGTGCCGGGGGACCGGAGGATGGAGCAGGGCCCGGGGGTGTCAAAAAGGCTCCCCGGAGGCCCCGGAGGCCCGGGAGTCGCACTCTGGACTGTTGTGTGTTGTTCTGCGGCAAGGTTCTGTTGCTCGCAAAATTTGGCGTTTTGGCATAGGTAAGTGAGCCCAAATTCAACACTCCTACCGGGGGAAAACAGCACAGAATTCATTGAGGCTGCAGCCGGCCGGTTGGGTGCCAGGCGAGAAATGATTGCATGTCATGCATGGCCAGCCTGTGGATGTATGCAGCCCCCGTCACTCCAACAGTGCCGTCGCGGCGCAACGACTTTGCGTAGCCGATCGAACCACCTGAGCGTGGTAATTTCTTAGAGACTACGGACGCGGGAGCGGGCTGTCATTGTACTGCTCCCTACCACTCGTGTATCCCTGCGTCGTCCTCACATCTACCTCTCGGCGCCTCTGGCGATTTCAGATACCTCCTTTGGTCGGAGTGATCGAGCAGCGGGACGGGCGATGCTGCTGGAACTGGTCATGTCGGCCAACACGGGCAAGTGTGCAACAACCTCGGTCCCGCTGGCAGGTATCCCAAAATACAGGCAAGTCTCCCAGGCTGCGCAAGGTTTTACTTGAGGAACCGATGCCCACCTAAGAGAACGGGCCGCGTGTCACTGGGTCTTCGCGCAGCCTGAAGTGAACATTTCGCTCGTAGAAGGGTTCAATTCCGGCTGCGCGAAGATCCAATCGAACAACATCAACCACTAGTATGTTTCCCACTGTGCCCCATGCCCACACACGTCCGCACCCACAACAGCAGGTGCCGGTACCGACACGCCGATGCACTGCCAGTGTAGCGCCGCTGCCACGGCATTGGACGCGCATCGTCTGGCTCGGATCATCCACCGCCACCGGCAGGTCAAGTCTCTCCCATTTCCACCCGTCTCTCTCCCGCAAGCAGCCCATGTCCAGCTACGACTCTTTTCCAACGCCGGCGGGCCTACAATGTCGTGTCTCGTACCGTCGGGGCCGCTTGTCAGCGTGGAACACCGGGGAGCTACTGATTGCAGTTGGATCGTCGTGTCTTGTATCGACCGTGTCATGTCAGCCAGTCCTGAGAATGAACCCATTAGCATTACAGCCCGATACACCAACAGCGGGCGACAAACCTTGGAGCATCGAGCATGTGGAACCTAGCATTGTCTAGCAAAGGAAGCGAATGTCCAGGTTCTGCGGCCTCGAAATCAGGCAGGTCCAAGTACCGACGGCGAGGGAGGCACACATGGACTTGGAGGATCCACTTCTTGAAAACTTCCGCGGCTGAAGACGATCGTTCCAGGAGCGGTGGCTGCGGCGACAGCAGCCGACGTAGATGGGGGCAGGCATCCATCGTAGGGGCCGACAAGTGTAGAGAGAAGCCGACATCCGACCGCCGACCAAGGGCCGACGCTGCAGCGGCAGAGGGATCCGGACCCAGTCGATGTGGGGGGCTCATCGGTGTGTCTCGAGATCGGAGGCCATGGTAGCAAGAAGCAAACCAAGGCGGACGCCAGTGAGGTGTGTAAACGTGCTATTCATCCACGCTTGTAGGAAGAGGTGGGTGAAGTGGGAGGCCGTTGCTCGTGGCCCGCAATGCGAGTGCCGGGGATGATATCGGCGTCGACGTCGGGGGAGAGATAACCATCAGGCGAGGAAGCGCTCAAGTCGAGAATGGTTGGCATCAAGGGCCGATGGTTTCTTCCGGTCTTCCATGTCGCGCAACACCTCCGCCTGCGCCGTCTTGCTGCATCCAAGGCGAGGGCTCGTTTCGCATGATGCCGACAATCAAGTGCTCGTGGAGGGACGGTGTGATCGATTGGCGCTGCATGTCTTTGGGCAATATTGGGGAATGACGTCGGGTGAGGCAGTTGCAGGGAAGGAGCGCTGTCCTGCTGCAACGGTGAATTGGGATGGCTGACTGTTGAAATCTAACTGTTGGGTGCCGCAGGTAACGAGAGTGCTGTATACAGCGTAGGTTGGGGCCAAAAGATGCCTTTATTCTGCTTGCGTTGTAGCTGTCTAAAAATTGGTTTTCGGAGCGGGCTCCGCGAAGGCCCATGGGCCCCGGAGCCTTCTGAACGGCGACTTCTGGTTGGTCCGTTAAGCGAGCCAATGGGCGACGTCCGCTAATCCTAGCCCGTGCGTCTCGCTTATCTCGCCTATCTGGATTGCCTGCCCAGCCTCCGGGCAGGCTGTCAACAGTGAGTGCCTTACCTAAGGTAAGCCCGTTTCTGGGCCCCAGCTACCTACCTGGGCACCCTCCATTGCCCACCCAGAAGGAAGGCCGAGAATGCCCGCGACATACAAGCAGCAAACTGCCGACCAAACACTTCCACCCGCCCATCGAATGCATCTCCTCCCTCCCGCAGCTCTCTCCAAGAGCACAGAAAATCCAGAGTCACCGCCAACCATCGTGACGCTGCACTTAGAAGCCCGGGTTCCAGATCTGACGAACCGTTTCCTGCACCATCAAACTCGCGCCAGACAAATCAGGACTTCGACCCAGAGCTTCCCCAAACAAATGTGGACTTTTCCCGAGCTGCTGACATTGTGAGGGAAGGAGGGGACCGCCGCTGCTTTCGCCCCATGGCTTCGCTTCCAATGGACGCAGGTACCATTCGAGATGTCAACTCCGCGGCAGAGGGCAGGCTGCCGATCGCGGATGCCCAAACGAAGCAGTTACTACGGGCTTAAGGAGTGGTGAGATCTAGATGACTGGTAGTACTAGCTCGATCACCGGCGGGTACATCAGAGTCTGCCCTGCCGATGATTCCTCGCTTGGTCGGATGAAGAGGCTTGTGAATGTGACATAGGTAACCAGGATGTGGGGGAGTATAGAGAAACGAAGTGTAAGGGTTCTCCAGGCGAGAACTTTCACATTTACTCGGGTCTTAGTATTAAGATTAGGATACACATTGAGGCACTGTGTCAGATCATCTTCAGAGGCTGCAATTCCCGGCTCTCGGTCATCTGAATCCTAGTGTCATTGCACGGGCAGCCATAAGGTACGCCGGAAGCCACCGCATTAACAGCTAACCTTCTAAATGTTCCCACTAGACTCAGGGACAAAAGCTCCAAGATCTCTCTTCCCCCACACTACTTACGTCCATGCCCATCATAATATCTTAGAACCAGGAGATAAAAACCCACACTGCACGGCACCGGGACAGGCATTTAATAAGACCTTACCTAATAATCGAAACAGGGTGATAGAGGAGACGACCATAGAGCTCGGCTAGAGAAACGTCCTTAGACGGCTCGGCTGTTGTCCATAGTTTTTGTCTTATCTCGGCCTTAATTACAGCGGCGACTCCTTCCTGTTAGCAGCCCTGTCCTATATGGCACGTTAGGACGCTTCAGGTTTTGACAAGACAGAGTCCAAGAACGTAGCTGCTTTCAGACCTTCGGAGCAGCACAACGCGGAAGCTTCGCGGGATCAGTACTTAGCCGCCAGAGGGGCCTACCTGGATCGAATAAGCACACGCCAACATAGTAAGGAGAAATGACTGCGCGCCGACTAACTTAGTAGAGACTGGGGCATTCCCACAGTCAAAGTGGGGTTTCGTACTACTGCATGATAAATAATATAGCAAAGCGCGACTCAGAGTGTAAAGCTGGAGTTAGGGGCAAGGTCTCGTATTGTCGAAGGCAATTCTGGGATCTAGTTTTGGGCGGCCCCAAGCTTCACTAATCAACCTCACCTCATAAAGCACCACAAATAAGACTGTTTCAACGAAAAGAACTCATATTAACAGGATAGACCTTTAGTAAAGCCGTCTCACCGGCTGACACTAATAGCTCAAATCGGGACTTATCAGAGTTTTTCTAGTTTGTAGGAAACTATCCTTCCTCCGCGCCAAGCTCTTTCATAACACAATCTCCTTCATCTTCTGCTTAGCTTGGGGATTTATATGTATTAGATACCAGCACATGCGGCAGAGTGGCCCGGGAGGCCACCAAGAAGATCATAAAGCCTTGGCGGGATGTCACCTGGCCTCCTTCCACGACTCCCCGTGTCAACCCAGTATCAGATCCCTAAATTAAGTGGATTGATAAGGTGAGATGCCTTGTCTGGACTTAATTCATTGCTTCAAAGATATCTAACCCTTCAATCCAAGAGTATTACAGTCCAAGCTTATTCTCCTAAAAGGCTGTATCCGTCGTGATCCGAAGCATAAGGGGCAGATTTGTCACTTCTGACGATGCGCTTGAACAATTATATACTCATCACCATTCGCAGCGGTGTAACCATACTTTTCGGAAATTATGTATCGAAGGTGCCATCTTGGACACGTCAGCTGGGTCTCTTCTCGCTTGCCTTGCTCCTTGCTCTGACTTTCCGGGAAATACGAGCTCTTTAAGTTCATGCATGGCATATTAGAACCAAAAGTAGTCTGATACGCAAGGAAGACGGCCACATGCAGTACCGAAAATACGGCATCCGTCGGTTTCCACCAGCGGGACTTACACCGCGAGGGTGGCATCCTGGTGCTTCTCGCAAGTGTAGTTGGCAATGACCGGGGCGTCCGACTTCGTGAAGGACGTTGATAATCTCCTTTTGCCTGGACGCTCCCTCGGTTTACGCCAGTATCTACAGCAGCCTTGCTTGAGTGAATGGATCTCGGAAATGTGTTTCGGGGTGGCCGTTCTGTCAAGCCGGTGATTCGGACTAGACGCAGAGCAACTCGCGCGGCCTGCCATTCGGGCCCGAATGATTGATCGGCGACCACTTTGTGGCCATGACTTGGGTCTGGGTTTGGATGCTGGACGCGGCTTTCCCAAGCTCTGGCGTTGCACCGAAGTCGTCCCCTTTAAACTGGTTTTGCGGCCATCTGGGCAGTTCTTACCGTGTGGGCGTCCCTACAGGGCAACACCGGTCCAAGTCATCACCGACTCCGGACGTCAAGTCTGCTCCGCTCAAATTCCCTCCCCGGTTGACCGCGCTCTGTAGATCATTCGCAGCGCAACCCTCCTTACTATCCTAGAAAAATGTGCCGTGGCCGGCTAGGTTACCGGTCGCAACAGTGTTAGGTTGCCTTCTGTGCCAAGCCGGTCGCAAAGAACAACGTCCACCTTCGACAATACGGGGCCGGAATGCCAGGCGAGGCCCTGATGCTAGCCCAGGCCAAGGCGCCCTTATCTCAAAAGACAGTCGGCTGGCAGGGAGACAATCAGGTCGACCTCGCCACGGCAATCTGAAATGACATGTTCTTGGTGCGGGCATGATTGTCGTCGATAAAAATCGCCCTCATCTGCTGCTGAACACTTTGCACGCCAGAGTTCCACGACACTTGGCCGCGAAACGTCCAAAAACACCAAAACGCCGAGTTACATAGTGCTCTGTCGCTGCCAGAGAATACAGCGTTCACCGTGACAGTCACTTGTGATTTTGCCTTGCCATCTCCACTTCAATCGCGGTCACCATCAGCAATCGGGTCGCCCAGCATTGGCAGACGAAATACAAGAGACTTTGGACGCTGAAATATTAGGTAGTAGGAAACCTTCAGCGAAACTACCGGAGCGCCCAGATCCGTAAGGCTCCGTATGGCTCCTGGGCTCTGAAGGGCTCCCAGGCTCCCAGGCTTCCAGGCTCCGTGTGGCATTCGGGCTTCGTATGGCTCCGAGGCTCTGTACATCTCCGAGGCTCCGAAGGGCTCCCAGGCCCATTCCGTATCCAAGGGCTCCTTCCTTATTATTCAAACACTGAAATTTCTGCTGGCCAATGGTCAAAGGGCGGCCCACATGTAGTCGGGTGTCACTAGTGTTAACAAAAAGTCCCGTAGAGTAAACGGATCTCGCTCCTTCTTCTCCGGTTTCGCCTCCGCTCCAGGAACTTCGCTCCGGATGAGCCCCTGACGGAACCTACTGAAAACAGCGCTAAGGACACTCCACGATCCAGGACCGGCTCTAGTTCCATTCACAAGTCACATTTGGCGGAGGGCATTGTTGGAGTCTCAATACCAGCCCGAAGTAAAAAGCCGGTCTTCCCAGAAGACGCTGCTGGATTCGACGAGCATTATCATCCAGCTGTATTCACAACTGTTTCAAACCAAGCTCGACTCAACGGTATTGACCCGGACTCCCCTCGACTTGGACCCACCACCCCTAGACCTGCGTACGTCGTTAGACCGGGAGAGTGAGACCCAAGGCGCAATATGAAAACCACCAGGAGGCACTCGACGCCAAGAAGGAAGTTAGACCCAAACACATGACACCGAGGAAAGAGAAGCAAACATGAGTTCATAAATGTGTGTCATGAGGACGGCGGGTGCGGGACGCTGCATCCAGGCGCATTGCTTAGTTTTCAACCTTCGATTTGGACATCAGAGAACCCTAAAACGGGCATGGGATCTTCCTGATGTAAAGTACATCCCACATATAGACAGGATAGAGCCGCAGATAAATGGCATTCAATCGAAGCTGAAACGCATGCGGGAGCGGGAGTCTGGTCGAGTTTGTCAGACATCTAGTGAAGGCGTCCAGTGGAGTAAGTCGAACCCAGATCGGAGTCGTCGGCTCGGTAGTCAGCCCTCCGGGGACCGGGGGAGGGAGCCACGTAATAGGCAACACCTGCACGAGTAGAAATCACAGTAGTGCCGAGGGTGTGACTGCCAGGGGAATATTTCTGCATCAATACGGTCGTCGCGGACCATTTCCTCCCACTTTCCAACAGCTTACCGCTCGTGACGACGTCACTTTTCTCAACTTACTTGCTTTTCCGATGGCATACAGCCAATACTGTAACCCACAGCACGCAACAATAGATTATCATACAGTGTACCATTTATTATTCGTTGCGTATGTTCTCCACGCTGCCGAGCAAGCACGGCCTTGCCTAGACGTACTTCTGTTTCCGTCCATGAAGCCCTCGCCCCCCAATGAAGGCAGCAATAAAAGCCAACTCAGATATGACTTCGGCCCCGCACGCCGTTAGCCCTACCTTTGCATTGGTTCCATGGTCTGAGGCCTAGGCGGACCTGCCAAAAAGTCTGGAGCCGGTTGAGCTTGTTTGACGTGAATCGTGCGGACTCTGGCTGCGAATCCGTGTTGCCGAACATCAAGACTCACGGCCAAGGCGGCGAGAGGCGACGCTCCCCACACAGTCCTGACATGCTGATCCTCCACAGGAGAAAATATACGTACGGCGGATCTCGGTCTGGGCCAGGGGGAGGGCCTTCTCCAAGTTGGCCGTCTCCTAAATGACGGAGAAACTATGGAGTAGGGCAGACGACTCGAGGTTACTTGGGAGAGAAGATGTTACTGGCGCAAGGGCAAGTGCACTAGGTTCACGTCTTTGGCCACCTTCGTGATGAGGGTATCGGTGTCTCACGAGGGACCTTGGCGAGGAAAGTGATTTGGGAATACCACGGCCGACGCGGTTGGAAAACGGCAGAAACGCTTACCGCTGAGACACCCCGAGGGGTGCGGACGCGCGCACTGTTTCCCAGTGGTATGAAAGGCATCCATGACGGGGCAGCGAAGGTTATCAGAGGAAAAGAAGGGTGGCGGTGGCAGCAGTAGCGGCAGGGCACCAGTGCGACGATGTTGAATTCACAGAGCGAGTCTGAACACTGCGCTCTTTGGGCTCCAAAGGCAAGGAAGGGCCTGTGGGAGCTGGGCTCTGAACGGGGTCCTTTGATTGGGTCAAAGTCAGCAACTTGATGACTAACAATGCTATCCGGGAAGCATTGTTAGTCATCAAGCATTCGGGTACCTAGGTACCTGGGTAGTGACGGGCGTGATATGACGTCATTCGTCCCTCCCAAGCTTCGGCGGATCAATTTACACTCCGTCGCTGTTGCCTGTGGGCCGGGTACATGATCCGATTGGCTGATCACCACCAGCCAAGTCCACAAACAAACAAACATTCCATGAGGTGCATTGTTCGATTCGCTCCTCGCAAGTGCAAAGGCACCAAGAGGCAACGCGCACAATGCCCACAATGACGATCAATCGCTTCACACCTCCAATGCATCGGCCCTGTGGATGAGCTGCTCCCACGCCCACAATCCGCAAATCCTCCACGGGTCGTCGTCCTCGAGCGAGTCCATGCCGACCTCAAGCAAGCCCCAAAGTCGCTCCTGCTCCTCTCGGCGCCGTCCCCATCCCTGCATGCTCGCCCCGCGGCCTGCCATGGCGCCGTCAACCAACTGATGCCGCAGCTGGCGCACCCGCATTCCCGCGTCCACCGCGTCGCCTCGTCTTTCCCAGCCTCCATCGCCGCCAGTGTCCCGATCTCCGTCAGCATCAGGACGTCGTCCACCTCGAGCACGATTGCGAGTTCCATCGCGGCCTTCATCGCGGCCACGTCTGACGTCACGACGTCCTCCGGCGCGACTTTCCTCTTGGCCTATTTCTCGACTCGAATTGCCATCTTCATCGTCGCCTCCATCGCCCCCGTCGCCTCCATCGCCTCCATCGCCTTCATCTCGACCTTCATCTCGACCTTCCTCCCGACCTTCCTCCCGACCTTCCTCCCGACCTTCCTCCCGACTTTCCTCCCGACGACCTCGATCGCGACGGCCTTGTTCTTGACCTCCATCTCCACCCTCGTCTGCACTGCTGTCCGAACTGTCCACATTCTGTTCCTGTCGGTCCTCGAGCAGTCTCCTCCCGTCCTCGAGACACTGGTTTCGGTACTTCCGTCGCCACTCCCACGTCACATACGTATCGTCCTTGTTCAGTCGTTCTCTCAAGTATCCCTTGGTCTTCTTGATTTTCTCGAGCCGGTATGCCATCGCCGTCTTGATTCGCCGTTGGATGACGACCCAGTGCGCTTCGGTGCCGTGTCGGTCCTTGTCGTAGCCCAGGTTCCGGGCGAGGTCGGCGAGCTCGTTGTCGCGTCCGTCCAGGTGGTTCTTGTGCGTGATGCGGTGTTGCGCGAGGAATGCGAGCATGAGGGTGTAGTCATCGTCGTCCCACACGAGCCTCACATGCGAGTTTGCCACGAGTTGGTTGAGGAAGCGACCCTTGAACTTGCGCTGCCGGTCCGTCAGCCCGAGCGTCCCCGTCACCAACAGAAACATCACCTACCACCACATCAGCCATGGCTGCTTGATTCGACCGTGGTTGACCTGGTGCCACCGACGATACGAGAAGGCGCATTTCCCGGACAGGAAGCGAGAGCGGGAGCTCCTTGGGGAGAAGCGGGGGACATGGCGGACAGGCTGCGACGCCTGGCGGGCGGCGTCTCACCGCTCCCGCGTCTCCGTTTGCACCTTGCGCCTTACGCTGACATTCCGCCAACAACGAACAATTTCCGCCATCTTCTCCTCGACATCTTCCAAAATCTATCGAATCGCGATGGCCGAACCACCCGTCTTCTCCCCAAAAGCCGCCCAAATCATGCGCGCATCTGAGGCCGCTGGCAGCGACTGGGACAGTTTGTCTCCCGAGCAGCAGCGTGACATTGCCGACGTCTGCCGTCGATACAAGAACGTCTTCGTCGGTCACGACACGGCGTCTACAGTTACCGACTTGAGCGACATGACGACTCTGCCGCAAACACCCAGCGGCTTGGGTCTCAACGCGGTGATGCGCAAGTACGCAGAGACGCATGCTGCGTACGCAAATCAACTACCTGACCTGTCATTCCATCAGCAGCAGCAGCAGCAGCAGCATCCACAGCAACGTCAGTCGTATCCGCAGCCCGAGTTCCAATACCGGCCCCAACCGCAGCCTCCGCCTCAGCTCCAGTACCAGCAGCACCAGCAACACCACGAATTCCAGCAATTCCAGCAACCTCCCACTACGCCGCCGACTGGCCTGCCGCATCTCAACTCACCAATGCCGACTGGCAGCTTCCTTCCAGCCATCCCTGGTACCTACCTCTCGCCCACAGCCTCGTTACGCTCGCCATTGCCGGCACCCACGGAGCCACGCCGTCCAGGTCAGACTACCCTCTACTGGTTGACTCTACAGTGACTCACCACGACACAGTGACAGTGCCGATTCTACCAATTGCCGGGCCCAGCGTCCCCATCCGCCCGACGACCTCCGCTGAGGCTAACCGATGCCGCCTCCTGCGCCGACTCAACCGCAAGATCGAGGAAGCTAGCGCCAAGTGCAAGGCAACGGCCCACATGCTTGTCGAGGATGACGCCAATTTACGGGACCTGCTCATCGAGAGAAGATGGTTGCAGCTTGGGGGGACACCGGTGGTGAGGGAGGACGGCGAGGACGACGAGGAAGAGGGAGACGACGAGGAGCAGGAGGAGACGGCGTCGGCGTCGGCGACTGATGTGGCCAAGGGCAAGAAGAAGAGAAAGTCCAAGGCTGAGAAGAAAAGCGAAAGAGCTGCTGCTGAGTCTAGAGCCGAGAGAGAGGCCTCGGGCGCGTGAGCCATGTGTACGGCGCATGTCTCCGAATTTGATCATCATGCAAGCTTTTTCTACATCCACGGCCAGCTTTCAGGCACTCTGCGCTAAATCGGCCTCAATCAGACCCTTCCACGAGAGCAGCACACGCCTGATGTGGCCCTCTGCCTCAGCAACGGTGGCGGGTCCCTTACCTTCACCCACGAGGGCCATCAAAGACTGCAGCTCGCGCTGCTCATCTGCCAGCCTTTCGCCGTACTGCTGCGCCCGCTTCCACTGCAAAACCCACCACTTTGCGGCGAGTCTCGCGCCGT
Source organism: Colletotrichum tropicicola (assembly GCA_025962755.1). Classification (NCBI taxonomy): domain Eukaryota; kingdom Fungi; phylum Ascomycota; class Sordariomycetes; order Glomerellales; family Glomerellaceae; genus Colletotrichum; species Colletotrichum tropicicola. Next base: position 64,138 of record JAOWMA010000207.1, on the reverse strand, counting down.
GACACCCTAGGCCGCTCACGTGCGAGAAGTCCCGAAGGAAACGGCGGAATGCCACCCGGTCGTCATCGCCAGTGCCCGTGACGAGGTGCGCCTCCTGCATCCGGAGCTCGCCAACGACCTCGCTGGAAATCATGCAATACTGCTGGCTGATGCTTTTGAGACATTCGTACATGGCCCACTCCTGCATCTCCTGGATGAGGACCGTCTGTTGGAGTCTTGCCGCGGAGAGCATCGTGTCCAGCGCAACCGACCGTCTATGGACAGTGGCCCACGGCTCCGACAAGGGCTGTTTGCGTCCCAGAACGGCCCTGACCAAACGGAGGACGCCGTTGACGCACCGAGTGACGAAGCCCTCCCTACCAACTACGTCCCTGGCCGGAAACGTGTCCATTTCGTGCTGGAGCCGCTCGATGCCTCTGCGCACAAAACGGAGCTCTCTGGCCACCGCGTCCCCCAGCCAATCGCTGTGCATTCGAATCTCCCCGATGCCGGCGGCGGCAGTGACACCATCCACGTGCGGTGACCTCTTGGAAGAGAGCTGCAACAGCGCAATCGCGCCCAGGCGTTGCACGAGTTGGTTGGCGAGCTCGATCCCCGCAAGAACTCGGAAATGACGTGCCATCTCGGTAGCCGCAAAGCTGATGGCCGCAGCACCGCGTATGCCCTCCCCGCCTGGGACGAGCTGGACGGCAGTCTCTATGGGTGGTCCCTGTGTGGGCGATGGCGACGTATCCGGTGCCTCGGCTGCTGCTCCCTTGCCCCACCAGGGTCTCGGGAAATGCGGGAAGGTCATGTACGATGCTGCGAGCGCCATGGACGAACTCACCCACGAAGAGATGGTGGCGTAAAGCCAGTACACAGTGCAGACTACCAGTACGACGAGTACCAGGAGGGGGAGGCAGCGCAACAGCGCCCAGGTCACAGCCCATCGCGGTCGTTCCGAGACGGGTGGCTGGTCTGGTTCGCCCGGGCGTGTCTTAGCTGGGCCACACGTAAAGTTGTTGGTTGTGTTGTTGTTCGTGATGGTCGTCAGCGACCGGCGGTGGACGAAGTTGTAGTTTCCGGTAGCGATGCTTGTTGTCGCGGGTGTCTCCATGTCAACGCTGGCGCAGTCGGGCTGGCGTGGACGGATCTGGGTTTCGTCTGTTGGCTGCTCGAACCGTTGGACGGCTAGGTTCCGAGATTCGCCCTGGTTGCGGTCCCGTTCCCGGTTCTGTTTGCACGAGGTCAGTTACATGAGCACAGCAAGCCGTCGGAGGTCCCGCTTCTTCATCATACCTGCAAATTTGCGATTCTCCGCAGCTGCTTCCACTTGCTGGGCTCCGGCACTCGTTGCTTATCCTGAGCCATGAGTGCGACTCTCTGTGTTTGCTGATGATGGATAGAACTTGAGATTGCGCGGGGGCAGTTCCGGGTTAATGTACCCAGGTATGCGGGCTCCCGTTTTCTGTCAGGGTTTTCTGTCAGGGTTTTCTGTCAGGGTTTTCTGTCAGGGTTTTCTGTCAGGGTTTTCTGTCAGGGTTTTCTGTCAGGGTTTTCTGTCAGGGTTTTCTGTCAGGTCCAGCCGGTGACTTCTGGATGACGGCTTCTGGTGTATCTGGCCCTTTTATCCTCCGTGTTTCTGATGAGACAGCCATCTGGACGGCCGTTCTTTGATGGCCAGTTCGGCCGGCGTTCCAGGTTGGGCTGGAAGTATCCGGCCGGGCCGGCCCATGAGGCTCTCTCGCTTTCACATTTGACACAACGACCGCAGAACAGCGTCGTTACGGCCATGGCCGTGGTGTATATAGGTCTCTTCCACCGTCGGCATGCTCGAGTGAAGGCAGCCATAGGCGGCATTGCCAACCAAGTCTGCCGCGGATGCCGTCCTACCAGCGTCGCCAAAACCAGAACCAGCACCGAGGCCACCAAGGCCAAGAGGCGGGACAGGAACTCTTCACCGCCAACACAAGCGAGGACCAGGACATGCTGCCCTTCAGCGCCGCAAGGGCAGCTTTGCTGTGTCTCGGGGCTCTGGTGGGCATCCTGGCTGCAGTCTCCTTGCTCTGCGGGCGACCGCCAGTCGATCCCGTCGCACCCCCTGACAACCGCCCCGTCACCACGATCCCCGTCGCCAAGATCTGCGCCGCAAGCGCCCGTCTCGCCAGCGCGACCAGGACAACCAAGTCGCCCGCCTCCCTGTTTGCAGTGCTGGGGCTGGACCCGGACGCCCCGCCCTTCCGTCCCTCCGGCACTGGCGCTGGCGCAGGCACCGACGGCGGCGGTGGTCCCCCGGGCCAGCTCGAGCGCGACGCCGTCGCCGAGGCGTGGGTGAGGGCCATCGCGAGCCTCTACCCTTCGTCCGAGGAGCACGGAAAATGGGACGACGAGGAGAACGACGAGTGGGCGAGGACCCTCACCCAGGTAGCGGACGTGCTCCGCGACGACGTGGCGAGGAGTGTGTATCTGCAGACCGTGCTGCCGCGGATGCACACTGCCGCCGCCCGAGACGTAAAGCCGCCCAAGAGGGGGCAATCGGACGAGGCGTGGGACCAGACGGCGCGATGGAGTGCCATGGCCAGGGAGGTGGCTTTGTTCTGCCGCGACCATGGGGTCCAGCCCGATGATGCGAGGAATGCGATGGATTCATTTGTGGTCGCGTAATGGAGATCTGATCAAATCCAAGGCCGTGATGTCTGGTATTTCCCAACTCGGGCAGTTGATATCGGAGAGATGTGATGGTATAGTCAAAGGAAATCTAGATGAAAGAAAGGCAATCGATGCATATTAATCCGCGCCCTCCGCCCCCGTCACCCAAAACCACAGCCTCCGGCCCGTCGCCGACACTCCGAACGACATGGCCGGCCCCGGCAACAAGCCCAGCAGCGAGCCGCACTTCATGAAGGCGACCAAGGCCTCGTGGTCGCGCAGCCCGCCCGAGACCAGCAGCAGTGCCAACGGCGGTTCGAGCGACGCAGAGAAGGCCTCACCGGCCCCGCAGGCCGAGGCAGGCGTCGTCGTCGCACCAGGCAAAGGCGAACAAGGTACGTCAGTCAGGCCGCGGCAGAGAAACGAACGAAAAGAGACATGGGCTGACGGCGTGTTGAGCAGCAGCAGCAGCAGCAGCAAAAGCAGCGCGGCCGAAGAACCCGACTGCATCCCTGCGCGCGCGTCAGTACCTCCGCTTCCGCGAAGCGCACCACCCCAACGACGGCGACGACGACGACGACGACGAGAACCCGGGCATCATCGACACGCTGGTCCGCCAGATCGACCCGACGGGGCAGAAGCTGCGGCGGCTGGCCCGCGCGTGCGACGAGGAGCCCGGCGAGGAGCGGTGGCCGGCAAGCTGGACCGTGCAAAACAACCGGTACCTGAAGACCATGATCAAGAAGGACCTGCAGCGGTGGATCCGGGAGTTATGCGGGGATGATGAGGATGAGGATGAGGAACTGGCGGGGGCCGTGGAGGGGATGCGCGTGGCCGACGCGCCGGAGGAGGAGTCTGCAGCGGCGGAAACCCGAGACTCGGCGCCGGCAGCCGGGTCTGGGTCTGGGTCTACGAGGGCGAACGGCGGCTGTGACGATGAAGGTCCTGTGGTGTACGAGTACGATCTGGGCTGGTGGGCGTGGTACCGCGGGGAGCACGCCAGGCGCCGGGCGGAGGAGAAGAGGGCGCGGATGCGCGGCGGGGAGGTCGGGGAGTGACAATCCGACGAACGAACGGTACGGTTCTTCTCACCGCGTTTGTCACCGCCGCATGAACCAGAGGGGGGGGGGGAACCAGTCGTGATGGGTTGGTGCAGGAACTGGTGGGCGGGCGGTTGCGAGAACAGACGGGGCAAACAGTCCGGATAGCTTCACCGCGAAACGTCCATACCTTACACTGGAGCCAGGATTGAATGGACAGGAGGAGGGTTCCACCGTCGTCGAAAGACTTCCCGTATCCCGCGTACATGCCATGCTGCATGCGAACGATCAGGTCGAAGAAGTTGTTGAAAAGAAAGCCGGCTCCTCTGGCCCCCCGTTCGTTGCTTCATCGATGATCGATCCATACTCCGTGTCATAAGAAACCAATATTGCAACATCACAAAGCACATCTGCGGAGACGCGCGCGCGCAAATGCAACCCAAAAAAAAAACCAAAAAAACCAAACAAACTCCAGTGTCCACGGACACAAACATGCAAAAATCATCAACCATCATTTCATCCGGCTCGACACGAGGGTCCCTCTCGGGAGCGGTCGGAGCCTACAACCCAACAATCCACCACATCAGGTACGTGAATTGGTCCAGTTGTCCCAGAAGTGTGTGCTGACTCAGACGACAGGAATAAACCTACCGCCCCCCCGCCGTGAAGCCACGAGCAACGCAAGGCAAAGACTCCGCCGGCGCACCGTCATCATCACGAGTGCCTCCACCCACGCCACCTCCCGCGCAACCACCCGCACACCTCGTCCACCCCAGTGAGCATCGCATCCACTCCACACGGATCGTGGCCTGGCCAACCACGTTCCAGCTGAAAGCCTGGGGTTGTTCTCACGAGGACCTGGTGTGTGTGCTTCGCGGATGGCATGGTGGTGCCGAGTGGGTGGTGGTGGGTTGGCGGCGGTCTCGCTCGGCACTCACCGTCCAACTTGCTCGTCCCCCGGTGTACTGAACGACTCCCTCGAGTCGCGTCACGGAAACGGGGGCTCAAATTGCGTCGGTGTGCTGCCCGGCTTCCCGAGCCGGTTTCAGGAAACGGGGCGTATGTTTGTCGTTCTTTGTCGGTTGCGGTGGGTGGATTGGACTTTGTCAAGGCGCCCGTCATGCCCGGGGTGATCTCAAGGGCACTCAACGGCTCTCAGGTCTGCGGCAAGCGGAATGGTCTGGCCAGCCATTCTCCTTGCGAGGCTTGGGGGGCTGTTGCGTGTCTCGGGGACTGCCCCTGGGTGGCGAGCAGCCGTTGGCGGAAACGGTGTCGGAGAGGGTTTTGGTGCATGCATGTTCTTCCTCAGTCGCTTCTGTTTTCGAGAGGTCCACGGTGCAGGGTGCCTGACGGGGTTGAATGGTCTGGCCAGCCATTCTTTCTCTGCTGGCACTCTTGCATGACCGTTGGGTCTCTCGACGTTGGTGCATGGAGCGGGGGAGAGGCTGGGGAAGGACAAGTCTGGATGCAATTCGAGATGATGAGACCAAAAAAAAAGGCAGAGACTTCAACGTAAATGTGATGGGTTCGAATGTTCCGAAATGGCTGGCAAGTGATTATCCGAGACATTGGATGCGAAGAAGATGAATGACAAGTGTGGGAGTGCCGATCTTGGGTATCGTGCTTATCGTGCTTATCTAAGGTCGGTAAGGATGGGAGGTACCTCATTGACTTGTCGGCTTATCGGATCATCGGCTTATCGATAAGATCATCTTATCGGCAGCCTTCCACCTCAGGTAGGTACCTAAGGTACCTCAGCTCAGGTCCATGAATGCAGTCGGATTGCATTGTTCCTTCCTCAACCTGCAGTGCAGGCGCTGCCTGCAGTCGTCTCGCTCCTGCTTCCCTTCCGTTTCCTTTCTTCCATGCCCTTCGCCCCGCCTCCTACTTCTTCGTCACCTGTCCATCGCCAAATGCCATGGACAGGAGCGACCGCTGCCACCAGCAAACAGTACCACGCTCGCAGCCACCCCAACCGCATCCTCGCGACGGCTTCAACGCGCTCCGTTTCCGCATCGCCATCTACACGCCCAACGACTCGCCGAGCGAAGACAATGCGTCGTTCGAGGGTACCGGCATCTCCTCCCCCGCATCGAGCCCCGACTCCGACGCCGACGATGACTTCGAAACCGACTCTCAACCCTACTGCGACGACGACTTCATCGTGCAGCCCGTCGAGCTCTGCTTCCACGACTCCTTCGTTCCTACAAGTCACCACCCGCTGTCCCTGCATTTCATTACGCAAGATACGCTGCTCTACTATCCACGACCTCCCCCGCTTCCGACGCCGACGCCTCCATGTTACATCGTCGACTCTCACCGTCTCGTCCACCTGGTCCCTCGACGTTCAGCCCGAAAGCCACCACGTGAGGCCACTCGCAGAAGCATAAAATACAATCTCAGTGTGGTCGCAGTTGCAATTGCCGCTGTTGCACTGTTGGCCTGGATCATCACAGCCCGCTCGTCTCTCAGGGCCTCACTACAACACACCTTCTGTTCTGTTCCCGACGTCGTTGTGAGGCGTCGACCCGTTGATGTGATGGGGGCAATCCACGCCACCAGTCTGCTGTCCCTCTTTTCCGATTTCCTCCTCGCCGCCGAAACCTGGGCTCGCATCCCCCACGACCTCGTCACACTCCTGCGTCCCCCCGAGTCCATCGAATCCTTCTATGCGGCCAACTTTGAGGATCATGCCCCTCACGACGATGCAGACGCCGATACCGATGCAGACACAGCCCTGGTCGCAGAATTCGGCCACGAGATACCCCTCAAGGCCGTTCTCAGTGTCTCTGGTCATCTCTACCGCGCCATGCTGTCATCCTCACAACCCGACGCCTCCAGCAAAGCCCGAGGCCGAACTCTTCGCTCCGCCGCTTCAGCATCGGCCACTGACGCTCTGGCAACTTGGGAGTATCTCTCCTCCGAACTCGTCTCCAGTTGGGCCTGGCCCGTCGCCCGCGATGCGCACTTCTTGCTCCGTCAGCTGCAGGCTCACGACATGGACGACATGGATGACAGGGACGACGCCGAAAAGCTCTTTTTCTACGGTCAGGATCACGCAACCACTAATATTACCCCCCATCGCCACCCCTTCCTCGACGTTGACGGCGACTTGAACATTGGTGATGTCCCGCCTGCAGTCGCTCGTATCCTCCAGACCTTCCGCGACGGCTTCTCCGATGCCATAGCACAGAGCAGCGAGTGCAACTTCTTCCGCGCCTGCACCCGCACCAACATGTCAGAGCCGCGGAACCTTCACCCCGTGTGCGAGATGCCGCAGCTACTCCGCCGCCAGGACGGCGGTCGAAGCTCGCTGGCGTTCCTCGAGAACTGGCACACGTCGAGTAGTCGACACTTTCAGGCACACGAGGAGGAGGAAACAGGGGCCAGGTCCGAAGACTACCCCGACGAGCCACTTGTCGTGGCCTTGCTGCGTCATCTCAGCACCCTCGCGAGCCATCTTGACGAGCTCCTTGCAATAGCCTCGTCCCTGATGCCTCCGGCACAAAACCGAACAACACAAATGGATTCCTCCTGGTGGATGATACCGCAGTACTTCCGAGGCCCGTTGTCTCCCGGCGATGATGACGACGATGACGGTGACGACAGTATCGGCCACTGGGTACAGCGACTGTCCCATCTCCGCCTCACATCCATCTACACGCAGGAGATGGCAGCCCTCGTCGCCGTCTCGTCGACTCGCGAGGCGTGTGCGCACCTGGACGAGCTCGTGTCCGCCGCAGGCAGGTTGCAAGGCGGCAAGGGCTGGATGCAGCTGTCGCAGTCCGGCGCCGTAGCGATATACACTCAAATCCCACCCATGGCAGACCTTGTCGACGACACGAAGGCGCTGAGCTCGCGGCTGGACGACAGGAACATCAAACTAGCGCTGGCATTGCGTCGGCTGGCCAAGGCAGAGAGACGCGTGCAGCAGAGGAATGCTGCAAGGACGGTGCCTCTCGTCGATACAAACGCTGGATTTGGGAAGAAGGCTTGGGGGTGGGGGCGTCTTTCGGTCTTGTTACACGGAAAAGACGATCATACTGGGGATTATCTCAATGACGTTGATGGTGAAGATGACAACGGAGAGGCCGAGACGGAGAATATCACGTAGGGCCCAGGGAGAATTGCCCCAGCAATACCGCAACAATGGGCGTGCATCTCACAGTAGTCCGCCCCTGAGATGGTTGATCAGGACATGTTGCAGGTAGATCAGCTGAGATGAAGGGGTTATGCGCTCAAAACGCCCATCAGATGGGGGGCGCGATGCCCACAAGGCCGACCATGGCCGCCAGTCTCGCAGACAAAGAATTGAAGCCCGGCGGAGAGACGCCCTGGAAGATACCCTCAATTTAACAAGTGCAACATGCATCCAGTTGCCGACCCTGCCTGTTTGCTCCTCCTAAATCACGGCCGGCCTTCGCTTCATCTACGTCGCCACGTGTGCGTCTCCCCCGACACCTTCGCCTGAGAGACCCCCGATACCTCGGAGAACCCCCTGACGAGGGACGGTCGGGATGATGCCGACGCGCTGCCCTCGACACGGCACAACCGACTCGACTTCTCTTTCGATTTCCATCCTGCGGCGCAGCACCACGACCTTCATGGCGGTCACAGTCACGACACGGGCGATGGCAATGGCATCGCGCAACGCCTCTCGATCTGCTTCCTCCCCGACTAGCCCGCTACGGCCGAACCCCTGTTTCTCTGCTTCTCCGACGGCGCCGTCACCTCCTCCTGGGAGGCTCCCGACCTCGTTCCTTGCCATCCCCTTCTCTTTTTTGCCATCGAGAACGTCACACCTATCACCTTCTACCACCCACCTTCGCCGTCACTATCGTTAACGACCTCGTTATTACCATCGTCTTCGCCCACCTCGCCGTTGCCCACGAGATCGCCCGCTCTGGGCTGCTTGCCTTCCTCACGCTGGTGTCTGAACTCGGCATCCACGGCTAAGACGACCCTAATTCTCCGTCGTTCGTCTGCAACAGCGAGAACGAATACGACCTGTTTGTTCCCCAGCGAGCATGTGAGGCGTCGTGGGGCAAGCTGCACATGGCGTGATCTCGACGCACCCCCCTTCCCGCTATGCAAGACGTCCGGGAATATTCCGAGGCCACTCGCTGCTGTACGCACGACTTTGTCGTCAGCCTGGAGCACTTGGGCAAACGGACCGTGTCCCTCTTGCGGGCGGAACCCCGGGGCCAACACCACACGCGGTCTCTCCGAGTCTTTGTCTCCCACCTCCCTCACCGTTGATTCCACTGTCCCCAGCTCCACCTCATCCATGCGACGCGCCAACGTCTTTATTGACTTGCGATATGCAGTAAGTAAACCATACCAGAAATCGCCTCGCCGCCCTTGCCGCCAACCTATCATATCCCCGACCTCGCCCACTGACAAATGCAGGCCCTCTCCTCAAAGATCGTCACTTTAACCGTCAACACGAAGCTCCGCCCCCGACGCGCCAGACAGCTCATGCGCACACACGAACGGTCCGAAACGCCTCGACGGACGTCGACGCCAAGAACCTCGCCAAAAGCTGCTTTCATCGCCGGCTGTTATGATGCGGAAGCGGACGAGGCGGACCTCCCGGCTTCGTGAAAGAGGGACCCGAAGAACCTGCCTGCATGGTTGAACCGACATTTCCGACGTCGGCGCCTCGGGGGCGCGTCACTGCCGCCTGCCGACGAGGAGCAGGCAACTGCGGGAGAGCATGTCGCCCTCGAGACTGGGCTTGGTTCCGACGCCAATGGCCCCGCCGCTGTCGTTGATCCTGTGCCTTGGCAAGAGTCCCCGAACACGCCGGCTCGACCATCGACAACCAGCAGGGAGGCTAGCCCGTCGACTCGCCGTTCGCTCGAGGGCCATGAGTACTATGGAAAAGGGACAGTGACTGGGATGCAGACGCAACCTCAACAGCGGCCCCACGACTGTCTCCGTCTCACAGCATGACTGAGATGCTCCCGCCAACCAACAGCATCTCCTTTTCCGACCACCAGCCGCTGCCTGCTACGACGACGCAGGAATCCTCCTCCATCCGAGACCTCCCCTACCCCCGCGAGTTCTACAATCGCACCTACACCCACCCGCGGCGACGAGAGGCGTCTCGGCGTTTGGACAAGGCCGAGAACATGCTGCGAGATGCCTTCTTTTCTCCTGGCCCCGGCCACAACATTGCCGAGCTATCCCGCAAGGCTCGAGGAGGCCCAGGCGGCGCTAGGGCCAATGCCGCCGTTGACGTCGCTGGTGCAGTATTTGAGAGTTGGGTGCCCGACGACGAAGCTGCATCCAAGGGGATGACAGGCAGGGCTCGCTTTGTAAAGGGGCGCTCCGGCGTCGGGTGCCAGTAGTTGGCTTCCTACTGGAGTGCACTCCTGGGTTTGGCGCTCATGGATATGCTGACACTGAGTGCGTATAGAGAAAGTGTATGCGATATTGGCGTAACATGGAACGAAGCCCGCACCACTGGGACCCTTCGTCGCGCCCAGATAAGTCATCTACGTTTCTCCATCAGCGTTGAAGCTGTGGGCTATATCATCGTCGCCGGGTTTGCATCCAAATTAATGTAATTTGCGCCCTGGCGGAAGGCCTGTCGCAGAAGGAAACATGCGGAGGTTGACTACCGCAACGCCGTGACCCAAGGCTCTGCAACCCGGAATCGGAGCAACGAGTCTGACAAAGTGACGATGTATGCCGAATGAGTCCAGCGGAGATGGACTCCTCCCGTTGACAGCAGGCTGTTGTTGTGTTGTATACTAAAGGATAGGACTGTGAGTATTCAAAACCTGGGAAACGTTCAAGGGAGCCTGAGTCAGGTATGGAAATTGCACCAAGCCCGTCTGCAAGCCAAGTGCCGTCAAGTGATAAGCATAGGTTCTCTTGAATAAATTCAAACGGTCGCGGACCTTCGAGCCATGACCCATGTTGCCAGGCAACGTGACAACAACCTCCTCCCACGCCCATCTCCAACTCTGGGCTTCTGCGTCATGACTCCTTGTAAATGTTGTAACATGCGGCATTTGCATTGTCGGTCTGTCTTGGCCAGGCGATATTAGTAGAAAGATCCTCCCGATAGTGCCTAGATGGTCAGATTGGCCAGGGCTTACGTGTTGGGGGACAGCCTGAGTCGGCGTCACTGGGAGGCATCACGCCTTGATGAATGATGAAAAACCCGCACCGGAGGTAGGTACGGTAATCTAGATAGTTGCCCCAGTCCGGTCGTCTTGGCAATCAATCGATCCGAGGGGTCTTATTGCATACTGTGGCCACCGCGGGAGGTGCTGCTGCACAACGTGCTTGCGATCATGTCCTCCGTAAGCACCTTCGTGGCGACGCCTTCAATTACCAGCCGACGTCCCGTTGCGACCGGCCTGCAACGACTCATCTTGCCGAGGGCAGTCCCGCATGCTCCTCCCAGCCATCTGCGCGACAACGGTCGAAGCAGACAGCAGCTACGGACCAGCAACGGGCCGGGGTCGTCCCCGAGGCGCGCCTGGCTGAGGACGTTGGGCGTGAGGGGCTGGAAGAGCAGATGGTCCGAGTGCTTCCGGCGACGGGCGGGGCCGGGGGGTCAAGCTTGTCCCGGTGTGTGTTTGGCGGTGTTTCTCTCTGTCATGTTTGTTAATTTAAGCTCCCGTCTCCAACACCGCCCAGTCCCTCGCAAGGTTTACGGGGACCTTGGTGGGAGGTTGAGGCTACCTCCAGTGTGAAGGGCCACAACCCAAGACATCCTCTGCCTCCTTTTTCACGCCGGCTGGGACTAATGGCAGAAGGTCGTGATGGGCATCGAGCCACCCGCGGTTCAGCTCCGCTCGGAGTGCAGATTTTGAGGTATGCGTGCGGGCGAGGGCATTGCTAGACGCTGGCTAGCGTTTACCGCCTGCGTGAGCCATACTGCAAGGTTGGAGACACCCTTAGGGGTAGGTTTGCATATCGTGACCGAGGTTCTTGAGTCGGGAGAGGGGTTTTCGTATCGATAGCGACGTGGAACGAGCGGCTTAGATTGCTGCGTGGGGCCAGCGTCAGCAGAGAGGACAGGGACAAGGGAAAGTGATTTTGCCTGCCATCTCCAAGTAGATGAGGGAACCTATCAGCGACCAACCACCTTGGCGAAAGACGACTTAGACGACATTGCATACGGTTTGATGGCGCAGGCTTGGCTCGGCGAATGCTTTGATGCTGCAACAAGACGCAGCAGCAGCCGCAAAGGTTCCGAATTGTTCTCGAACCCGCTGGTGCGACTTGTAGGTGTCACACGGCTATCACGCGGATGGCATTCGGGCAAAGGTCCCTCGAGAAGATGTTTGGCAGAGTGTACGACAAAAACTTCCAGGTAACCACAGCAGCGATGACAAGTGTGGCGGACGGGAAATGCGTGAGCGTCATCGTCGGGTGATTCTGACAAGAGAGGTAGGTGTTGGAAGCGTTGGCGGCAAAAGATGCCTTTATTCTGCTTGCGTTGTAGATGTCCAAGTTGCTTTTCGGAGCTGGCTCCGTGGCGAAGCCCATGGGCCCCGAAGCCTTCCGAACGGCGGCTTCTAGTTGGTCCGTTAAGCGAGCCAATTGGCGGCGTCAGCTAATCCTCCGCCCCACACATCGATCTTTTGCCCCCAACGCTGATGCCGTGAAGTAAACCACCCAGTGACATACCAACACCCTTCTTTGAAAAATAAGACAACCTTATTCAATAAGACATCACAGGTCCGGGCGGCAATCAGGCCTGTTTGTTGGGCCAAGTCAACTCTTGTGAACCACGCCCAGGGCTGATTGGCTCTGCAATGTCACTTCTCCAATCCACGACCTTGTTGCTATAAATGGATCATCACAGTCCTTAAACTTGGACGACAGCAAGAAATGGGCAACAGGTGCTTGGAGGCTTGACGAAAGGACTCTGACCAGCTTAGTACACATGACGGTTTTGCCGAATCCGCGGGACTGTTAATCCACAACATCTGAGAGGCAGAGACTGATACTTCAGTCGAAAGCCAGTTACGGATGATATCCCAGGTCAGGATCTGTTCACATGTGCCGTCTAGCTACTTTTAGATACATGTAGCGTTATGGTACAATCAGCGCGAGAATCTTCTTATTCCTTGAACTCCCTCTCCCTAACCACATAAAGGCCGAACTTACCAAACTACGTCAGCGTGGAACTTTGTGAAGCTGAACACCAACGTGAGGAAGCTGAACGCCAACGCGAAGAAGAACAACACCGACATAAGGAAACTGAAGAACTTACAGAAACTTCACAGCCAAAAACACTTAAGGTCTATCTTAAGACTTCTCACTCTCTCAGTCTTACTATTCAGGTTATCACTAACTACTCCCTAACTACACAAGGCGATAAGACAAACCCGACCGGCTGGATCTTCTCTCAACAAATCATCCCATGGAATGACTTTGCAACAGCCTAGGAGAGGACTTAGGCCTAGCTCTGACCCTGTGGCTCCTTCTCCTCTTCCCATCTCAACATCAACTTAACTATGTAATGTCCCTGGTCAGCCCGTTCAGCAGCAAAATTAGGCTCCGGAAATTCAAGCGCGACACTGTAGAAAACGCGGTACAGAAGCTGATCGATGAGGCGTACAAGGATCCGCGACTGCGAAACAATGTCGGCTTACGGGGAACTGTGACGTTCGAGAGCCACACAAACCTCGGTGAGACTGGCGACACCCTTTCCCACCGTATGGATCGCATGTCTATCGAGAGGGATAATACTAGCCAACAAGCGTCAGCTTCGAGGCCGCCGAACCACAAGCCTCGGCGCAGGGCGAGGGGGAAGGGCAACCGGGCAGACCAGTTCTATATATAACACACCTCCGACGGCCAAAAGATCCCTGCCCTGGCGATTGAGTACAAAGCGCCGCATAAACTATACCGTAACGAGGTCGTCCCAAGTCTGGCGTCCGAGATCCAACAGGAACGCGACGTAACAAGAGACGGTGGACGCTGAAATATTAGGTGGTAGGAAACCTTCAGCGAAACTACCGGATCGCCCAGATCCGTAAGGCTCCACACGGCTCCGAGGCTCCGTACGTCTCCCAGGCTCCCAGGCTCCGTATGACTCCGAGGCTTCAAGTGCTCGCCGATGTGGACACGCTCTCGCTGCAGGCAACTCGGCGCTAACGCGAGCGGTCGAGACGAGAGCGACAATGACGAACAAGACACCTAACCTTCTCCAGCTCCTACTCCATAACGATCGAGTCGTTCCACGGCCATGTCCTCTCTAGGCACAGGCTCATCAAGAGAACAAGAACCCAGCAGATGAGGCAGGCAAGGAGACCAGGCGAGGGAGTGGATAATACAGGACCGTCCGTTCTGTACTTCAGATTGCCTCTGGGGACTGGCATACGGCGGGCCAGTGGACAAGACCTGCCCCAATGTCAAAGATCATGCACACCGGCACATCCAGCGAGGGAGATTCCTTCGGTTTATTCGCAGTAAGCTTGCTCAAGACTGCGGCTGCGATGCGGATGCCGTGCCGCTTTACCCATCCGGATCGATTGGAGCGCTTTTCAAGGTGCGGCTTCCGTTGTCCGGCTATGCTTGTTGCCAAAGGCATTGAGGCAGTTGACCTCGGCCGCCTTCAGCATGAAAAATGACATCTACAATTGACTACAGCACATCTAGGGGACATAGGTGCCTGAATGCCTCGGTAGTGTGGATCTGATCCTACCGTATTATTACGATAGTGGGGTCTTTGTGCACTTTTTTCTCCAGCTGGGCTGGACTGCCTCTGTTTGACACCATCCACCAGATTACTAAGGCAGACATTATTAATAAGGTTGTTACGGCTTATAAGGGAATCCACAAGCTTCACGTCCTTCACAGAGATGCAGAGCCACGTACATCATATACGACAAAGGAAGTGGAAATGTTATGGTTGTGGACTTTGAGCATGCAGAGTTCCGTGGTCGCCAACCTCTAGGATTACTTGGCCCTAACGCTCAGGATCAGAGGAAGCGGGGGAGGACACAAGAGAAGGGAAAGAATGATTTTGTGAGAGAACAGGAATCTGTTATCCAGAGTGTCTCTAGGCTGATGTAATGTACCCGGGGTGTCTGAATATATAGTGGATTGTCTGATGGTTGTGGTGTGTGAGTAGGTTGGGTAGCAAAAGCGACACTTTGCATGTGAGGCAGCGAAAGCACTAGTTGATTGTATTCCGTTACAGCCAGACCAAATAACTCGTAATGCTGGGCTTTTCTCTCCTTTACTCCGCAATCTTTGTCTGGCTGCTTTCCAATCTGCTACTTCCTTCTTTCACCCTCTTGTGGAGGAAGGCAGCTGTTCCCTTGTTCTTCTCCAGCCAGGCTGCTCATTTTCTGCCAAGACCACAGGCTGCTTCCAAGGCCCCTCTTCCAGCTGGTAAATTAGCAACTCGCGCCCTCTTCTCTACATCACCAGCAGAGAGAAATCATCTGCCTTTTTCTTTTTTTCCATCCCTTAGAACTATCTCCATTGACCCGCCGAGCCAGCTTCCCTCTCCTTCACACATCCCAACCAACCGTTCCCGACTAAGAGGGGGGCATCCAAATGAACAGCTTTCTTCATCAACAACCACCAACCGCCTGGTATTGTCTCCCCCGCGGCGACACGGAGCTAAGTATTGAGTATCCTCTTTCTACACATCGCCACTGACACCCATTGTCTGCACAGACGAGCCGTACCTTGGTTCTGACGACGGACCGTATTATGCATATTCGAGGACTATCCGCACTAGCCAAAGTTTCCTGCCCCCATGCCTGACAGCCACGCGGCGGCGACCCATGGGCCCCCTCCCGCCCGGATCGGCGTCATTAAGAACTATTTCCCCCCCGGGGTGCTGTGCCTACCTCCGCTGGAGGGTGAGAACCCCAACGTCGTCCCTCACCATATCTACGGTGGCATCCACTTGAATCACAGCCGCGGACTGGCACTAGCGTCCCCAGGCATTCTCTCGAATGACCAGCCCGCATGGCCCGAGTCTCCTATCGTCCCCAGGGAGACTCACCTGAGCTCCTCGACATCGAAGCAGCAGTACCAGTCAGTGGCCCCACCACAGGCTACAAGACTGCAAGGCACGCAAGGCGGACCGACACTCACAGTCACGAGGTTGACGACGAGGTACTAACGGGACAGAGGAGGAAATACACTGCAACGAGGGCGAGGAGGCCCGAAGGGTCATGAGCATGGTAGCATTCGGCAGCCGGGGATATAGTGTCTTATCGAGGCCTAGGAAGCTCATTACATCGCGAGCCTTTTCGTGGGAGGGAACAACGCACATATACATTGCAGTGCCGTAGACCGAGAAACAAAAGCACATTACTGGCCTATCTGTCATCCGGGTTTTGTTCCGTCCATGATTCGATTGGTGTCTGACTATGCTTTACTAGAGATACGCTTGCGTTCTTTCTCCCGCTACTGTCATGTGCGCCCATCAGAACTCTAACAGTCCGAACAATGTAAACCGCAAGGCGGTAAAAGACGAGGCGGAATTTTAAATGCACTACACGACGCGGAGGGCACAATTCAGGTCATCAATGGCAGATAATGCGGGCGGCGTTGGCATCCATCGTGCCGATCGGAGGCCGGACCCGGACCGTCACGTCCTCCTCGCCGATTCCACTGAAGGACGCCCTTCTGCTGCGGCGCCAGCCATGCAGGAAGCCGCGCGCCAGAGGCTGGTGTGTCCAGGCCAGGTCTTCTCTTTCATCTGTAGAAGCTGGGCATCCTACCGCCCGACGTCGGACAACCCGGCCTTCGACACCAAGCTGCTGCCATACCTACAACCGCTGTGCCACATGGGTCTGTTTCCCACGCCGGTTCTCTTTGATGACGTGGTTCGCCAGCGTCGACTCGGTTCAGATGCAAGCGGAACACTGCCGACGTCGATGCTTGTTTTCCCCTGCGTCTGCCCGTGCTGGCGCTGGCTGGGCTGCTGGCCCTTCCGGCGCATGTTGAAGTTCGCTGGCAAGTCGCGACAGCGGCGGCTCGGTTACCCGTCTCGGCTCCCCGTCTTGGATCCCCGGCATGTCCTTTCTCTTTGCGCTACCCTC
This sequence comes from Colletotrichum tropicicola, assembly GCA_025962755.1. Classification (NCBI taxonomy): domain Eukaryota; kingdom Fungi; phylum Ascomycota; class Sordariomycetes; order Glomerellales; family Glomerellaceae; genus Colletotrichum; species Colletotrichum tropicicola. The sequence goes on along the minus strand of JAOWMA010000207.1, from coordinate 47,430 downwards.
TGCCGTGTCGAGTGTGATGGTCTGTAGGTATGTGGCGGCGCGGGTGGAGTCACACCAAAAGATGCTCGGCTGCAGGTTCAAACATATGCGCTAAGAAGGCGTACTCCGGGGAGGCAGTAACGGCGGCGATGCCGTTGCCGTACGTCGAACAGCATCTGGTTGCTGGCTGGGAATACAATACATCTGGCTTAGGGATGGGACCACGGCCGAGGTCATGATACCCGTTGTCCAAGATGGGGATGCGTCTCCCGCGCGAGTGTCTGCTTGCCCGAGTATGGCGATACCGACCGGCGGGACGATGTGCTGTATTCCCTTTAGGGCGTCGTTGCCAGTGGAAAAGAGGACCCCGATATGCGCTAATAACCAAAAAGAAATGGCTAATTACTGACTGCACGCACTGTAACGACGTCCGTAACGAATGCTCCGCGACCCGAAAAATTATAGCGACCCCTCCTCGCAGATTCAGATGACGAAAACCAGGTCGCAAGGTCGCAAGGTCGCGCGAAGTGCAACATTAACCAATCAAACCGCGAGATCAACAGAGCGGAGAACTACCGAAGACTGTCGAATAGTTACGAAAGACCGTCGGAGAACTGCAGAAGAGAGTCGATGTCTTGCAGAGGTGGAAGGAGAAACACGAGGAACTGCTTGGTGATCTGGAAGGAACCTGTTTCAATTAGCAGAGCGTCAAAAAGACGTGGACGGTGCTCTTGGTAGTTTGTCTGGTGATATTGACGAGCTAGAGGGGAAATACGATAAGCTTGGGAAATAATTGCTAGACGTTCGTGATGAGGTTAAGGACATGATGGAAGACGTGGGACGTACGGCCTAGGAGGAAATTTGCAAAACCATCGACGATAATGTGGCTCATCTTGCAGCTACCACCGCTCAGTCGGAGGACCAAGCACGAATACTACCTACTTTGTTGCACGCTAGGTGAAAGAGTAATGGCGCGCCCGTAAAAGGATGTGATAGATACCGAGTGTTCGGTGTATTGTGCCATCGTGCTTGCGGCGTAGCGCCCACGCATACACGCGGCGGAGGTGCATGTACTCGTCGGCAGTGTGTCGTAATCCCGTGCTCCTACATCTGGAGATGCCTGGTATGATGTTCTTCTGGTTCGGGTCACCAGCAGCGAGATAGCCACAACAAGCCTAAGCCTGCCGCATTACAAACATCCATGCCTTTTCACACGGATTGTCAGCATAAAGATCGGCCAACCGCTGCGATGGGTTGAGCCTCAGGGACCAGCAGCATTAGTGTTGACTTCGGTCACATACCATGTTGGCCAAAAGACAATGTTACCTTGGCTTGAGCAGGCCGTTCAGGTCTTCCAGGGTGTCGTTAAGAGGCATGGTCGGGGGTGCCCTGGCCGGCTCGCTGTGTTGAGCTTGGGTGGCCGGGGTCATGATGCGCGCGTGCGCGATGGCTGTCGGAGGCGGAGGTAAAGAGGACAGGATGAGGGAGTCCCAGGAGGAGGGAAGTAATTGATCTGTGGAGGCACGCAGATGTGGCAAGCAGAAAATGAAAGCTGGGACAGAACGTGCATCGCCTGGTCTTGTGATTGACGCGGGGCAGGCGGTGGATTGACGGCAAGTACCTACCTGGCAGTGTTTTGGATTTGGAAGCTGCCGATGCAGGCAACAGACTGCAGTGGGTCCTGCAGTACGTACTTTTTGGATTGGGTTGATTTGGCTTCCAATGCCGTTTCCAACACGGATGGCCTCCCACCCACGTTGCTGGACCTGGACGATGCCGGTTGCCACCGGGACTTGCGGCGAGGATGGCTGCGGCCCTCGATAACTGTCCCTAAGATACGCCACGCATTCGTCATACGGCGGCGGTGAGCCTCGGCAGGGCGGCACCTTATCGAAGGGGAGAGTGCTACCGCCGCCGCGCGAGGCAGGCGTTCCTGGATCGGGAGGGCTACAGTGATCCGTCGATGCACTTGTGCGGCTGCTTCACGGTTTCTGTCAAGATTGGGAATGCCCAATAGCCTACAGATGTTTGCGAAACGGCTTCGGCCGCAAAATATCGTGCCGAAAACACAGAGAAAACACCGAAGCAGCCGCAAGCGACCTAAGCGATGCGCATGCATCCAGGGCCAGACCCCCAGATATGTCGTCAACATCAAAGTCGACTTCGCGGCCTCAGCACGCGCTGGCGTCGCTGCTGCACTCCGGGCGCGGGCGCTCGATGGGCCTGGAGGAGACTTGTGACTACAGCCGTGCATATGTACAGAGGAGTTTGGGTCTATAATTGGCGGGTCGCACTGGGCAGCGTGGTGGAGCAGCCAGACGGGAGAGCATGGCCGGCTCGAGTGCTGCGAGCTGCTTGCACCTGGCGCCCATGAAGGCATGGGTGGGCGGGAAGGCAAACAAGCAACTGACTTTGCCCGGATGGTCCAGTCTCTCACCCAACCAACCAGCGTCCGGCCTTTTTGTCTAGACAATCCGGAGGCGGTGCACGACACGTGTACCCACTCATACACTAAAGTGGAAAGATCGACTCTGACGTGGGGTACGTGGGTACCTACAGCCGGCACTTAGCGGGAAGGAAGGTGGGAAGCAGGGCCCCTTGCCGCCTTCCACGCTTACCCGAGGCACCCCTGCGCAGCTTCCCCAAGGACTGCTCGGCCGAGAAGACTCCTTCCCCGTTCCACCATTGTCCCCCCGACGCCCCCACTCGACGCCCTCACTCTCCTCCACGCAACACATCACCACTCAGGTCTCGTACCTTATGGCTACATCATCATCTAAGCGCATCGAGTCGACATGCCACCTGCGACCGTAGGGGCCTTTTCTTGGCGGTAGGTATTACCATGCCGTCTTCCCCCCTTCCCACGCCTGTCCAACACTGGCTCGCAGACTTCGCCGTGTCAATCAGCGACTCCATCCTCACCCTCGGCGAGGACCTTTTTCGTCGTCTCGTGGAAATTGAAGCCGCCTCCGCGCTGCAGCCACACCGCGTGAACCCGACCGACCTGCGTTGTGCCTTGTCGCCCGCCACCACCGACCTGTTACTAGCAGTGCTACCAAAATCTGCACTCACCGTCACCGGCCGCCAGACGGCACCGAAGTTGCGCACGGCCGCCGAAATCTGGGCTGTGGACCCTCTGCGCATTTTGTTCCTGGTGGGCAATGACTACAAGTGCCGCGGACAAAAGTTCTTCGCAGACTGTCTCGAACTCCTTCGCACCACCGCCTCAGAACGATTCAAATCGGGTAAATGTCGCAAAGGCATTGTACTGAGCGACATTGACTCTGTTCTTAGAGCTCTCGCCGTGGCTACAGACCAAGAGACGGCCAATGACGAAACTTTTGCGTCACATCCCGAGGGCACCCCAGCCAAGCAACGCATCCCCAAGCTGCACCCGGAAAACGCTGACCCGAGTGCCGATCCGCCGCCGGAGTCTCTCGCAAAGGAGCCTTTGGTCACGAGCAACCCTCCCGCATCTCCCGCATCTTCCGAACTTGTTGACCAGTCCGGTCTCGGTGACCAGAGCACCCAACCCGGCATCGGACGCGCCAAACCGACACCATTGAACGACACGCGAGAGCTTAGCGCCGTGTTCCCACCACCAAGCACACCTTCTGCAGCCAGTGCGCATCCTAATCTCGGAAACGGGTCGAGATTCGAGGACCAGTCCAGCATCATCCAAGACGAACCTTTTCGCTCCTCCGACCACCACAGCTATTTGGACCTCTTCAGCCTCGACATTGTACAAGACGAGCCCGCTGATCCCCTTGGCCAAGACACCCAAGTCAACAATCACCTCAGCATCGCGCAAGACGATCTCCCTGATCCTTTCGATCAAGAACCACTCATCGAACAGTGCAACGACATAACGCCAGCCGGTTTCTTTCCCCTCTCACCGCGACCTAGCAGTCCAACCTCCGACGCCCCCACCTCCATTCACCCGCTCGAATCATCAAACATGCCCGAAGGAGAGGAGAACATGCCGGAAGTGAGGGAAGACGGGCCGAGCCTGGAACCAGAAGTGGCAAGCCCGGAGGAAGATCGACCGGACCCTAGGAGAAGCAGACCCAAAAGAACACGTCCCGCCGGCGATTTGTCTCCCATGATTTCGGAAAATGAAACCAAAGAACTGCTTCAAGACACCACGTGGATGAATGCCACCCTGCTAAATGCAGTCTTGGTCCGTGTATGCGACAGCTTTGCACCGGACGTCTGCCTCATCGATTCGGGAGAGTTAGCAAACGTCACGACGGAGGTCTACAGGCCGCAACAGCGCTTTGCCAGTAGCGTCTTTGCGAGCAAGATGATTTTGTTGCCCATCAACATCGCACAGAACCATTGGGTGCTTGGTGTGGTACACCCTCGAGGCTCCACGGCTACGGCTGTTCATCTTTACGAGTCGTTGCCGTCCGATTGAGGCACCAAGTCGGCCGGGCTGACCATTGACGCTTTCACTCGGCACTACCTTCCAGCCACTGCACCGCGCTACCGAACAGCCATCCCGTGCGTCAGCACCAGACAGCCCAGGTTTGTAGACTGCGGCGTATGCGTCTTTGTCTTTGGTCTCTTTTTCGTCACCAACACGGCCATCGTCCAGTACTTGGACGCCCGTCTGTGGCGTCGTGTGATATTGACATGCCTTGGTGCGATCGTAGGTGACTAGGAGTCACTCATTCGGCGAACAGGAAACGAAGACAACCTTGACACACCAAGCCCGGTGCGTGCGGGCCCGCATTCTCAATACCAACAGCAACGCAACGACATGTCTCAACGCAAGCAGGTCTTGATGAGAGAACTGGCATGTATCCGACGTCTCGAGAGGGACGGCGAGATGATGGGCACATGGCATCAAGGTCCAGTCCCTGCGTTGCAAGCACTCGAGAAGTGGAAGCACGCGGCATCAGAGAGGGTATCATCACTGCAAGGGCAGCTGGACGACGCCAAAGCCATGGAGGCCTTGAGTCTCGTTCGACTAACCAGCGCATGCAGGCTCACGAGACATCACGACACGGCTAAGTGTACCGACACATGGGTTGGACGAGCACTGGCAGCACTGCTCCGCCTCGACGAGCAACTGGGTCAGGTGGAGGGCGATTGGGCCCGGGAGATGTCCGGGGCGGCGGCAGCTGGACGAGAGGCACCAGCAAACTGAACATGATTTTCGCACGAGCACATGGGAAGAAACGAGATACCGGGTTGAGCGAACCATTGTTGCCTTTTGGCATGTCTATTGTTACGAATTCTGAGGCGCAAGTACATGTATTGTATGGCAGTATGCTCTGGGATGAATTGAGGCCAAAGGATGTATTCTGCGGCAAGCTCGTGCACAGGCAGGAAATGCAGCCAACGTGATAATCACCTTCTCTGGGCGATGACGAGGGTGGCTGTTCCGGCCACGTGAACCAGGGCTACGGAGTGCGCACATCACACGCAACAACAAGCATCAATTCGATTGTTTCTTCCCAAAGATAGTAGCATCTTCCGCCAGCACTGCAAGTGTGACTCAAGAGGCCGACAAGCCCGCACAGCGACCAAGGCACCAGACCTCATGTTCGAACGACCCTGCACCGTCACCCTGTACTGCAGTCTGCTGGATGATGCAGAAACTTGCTTCGGGGACAACGAGGGTGCGGACTCGGTGGTGTTGGTAGTGAGAGCAGTGACGGCCCGGATGGTGACTGAGAACGACGAAATCAAGTCTCGTGTCTGCGCATCATGGTGTTTGGTCGAGGCGGACACGTGCGCAGGGCACGTACAATCTGGATCGACGTTACGGTGCAGCAAGACAGATTGTGGTTTTGGTTTTGGTTTTGGTGATGGGGATGCCGAGCGCACGGGCCAGCTGGGCTGGGTGAAGTACCTAGTGTACGTATCTCGGCTTGGACCCGACATCAGACCCACCATCCGTAGGGCCAGGTGGGTAAGGTGAGGCACGTCGCTCCTTGTCTCATGCGGGCAGGCGGAGCACCGCACGTGGTGAGCCGCGCCAGGGGGGGGGGATAGTGGGTGGCGGGGAAGGACCGTGCCGTGCCGTGCAGCCCCAGACCTGCCGACCTGACGTGGGCAAAAGCCTAGGCCTGGGCAATGATGACTCAGCCGGGCAACTACACTCATTCTCAGAGGAAGGTGGCAGGAGATTTTGGGCAGCACGTAATGGGCTGTTGGGCAGGAGACTTTGGGCAGTGGGCAAGAGCCTGGGTCCGGGCAATGATGACTAAGCTGGGCAACTACACTTGTTCTCAGAGGAAGGTAGCAGGAGATTCTGGGCAGCACGTAATGGGCTGCGGCAGTGAGGGCAGGCAGGAACCTGGGTCTGGGCAATGATGACTCAGCTGGGCAATGATGAGGCCAAAGTCTGAAAATGATGATGTCTACCAACCAGGCTGTCTCTCCCCCCCTCTGGCGGCATGGCCGCGCTCCGGCTTCAGCTAAGAATACACATGACACCCATTCTCGTGCGTTTGAAATTCCACAGTGATGTTTGCCCAAGGCGACCGGGAGGAAGAACGCCTCGTTTTCTGCGATCCTGCGACCTCGCGACTCAAAAAAGCCCCTCCAAATCCTCCCGTCGTGCTGGGACCCCGGACGCCGTGCCGTGCACCGTGCGCACAGTCACGTCCAACTGATCAATCCGCGTTCGGCTGCGGCTGCGTCTGCGTCTGCGGCTACTCGGCCTCTGTCTTGACGTCGGCGGAGTCAGAGAAGTGGGCAACGACCACGACGGCCTCAGCAGCACCAGCGACAGCCCGCAGGGTCGTCCCGATCGGGTTTTGGCCGAAGCGCTCCGTGGATGGCCTCAGAAAGGCTATTGCGCGACAGAGCTGGAGCCAAATCTCGAGCATCGCCGCGTCGTTGGCGTTGGTCGCCGTAGTGAGGACCTTCTTGAGCTCGGGCAAGAGGGTGCGAATGTCGGTGACCGGATCGGTTGGGGGCAGATTGGCAGACATGGCGATGGCGGCCTGCGTGGCGGCAGCTGCGAGGCGAGGAGGTCAGTCTGCGTCTCGGTGACATTGGAGAAGACACGGTGTCGGCGTGTCGCGACAGGCTGTGGGAGGGCAGGGCAGGGCATACGCACCAGAGTTCATCTTGACGGCAGTCGATCAAGTTTGTGTATATGCTTTGCTTTCGTCTGGCGGTAGATGGACAGCTGGGATGGAGCGGGTCCGCGGGAGCGGTAGCGATGGCGCGAAGGGCTGGCTCGGTCGGTCCTGTTGGTGTTGGTGTTTGTGGGAGAAAGAGAGTCGGCGGAGGAGGGAGGAGGGAGGAGGGAGGAGGTAAGAGACCGCGGCAAGGAGGCAGAGGAAGGCGCACAACAGGAAGTGGCTGGTCATGGTACTCATCGTTATTGGTGCCACGAGGAAGGAACGCACTCGGAACGCGGCATCACTTCCGCCCTCGGGGGCCTTGGCTGGGCCCAACCGGGAAACTGCGCAACTGTGCAACTGCTCCGACTGTAACTGACTGACTGACGGACTGACTGACGGCAATGACGGACAGAAGCTGCCTGCCTGCCGCATCCGAGGCCGAGGAGTGCGATCACGGGCGTTGCCGGGGCGCCGTGTTTGTTGTTTTGATTCTTTCTGCGATGATGCCCACGACGATGCCCGCGATATCGCAACGTGCCGTCAAGATCCGCATCCGCATCCGCATCCGCATCCGCATCGCATCCCACCATCTGTCGCTCGTTTTGGTTTGGTTTGGTTTGGTTTGGCCTGTTCTTTTTGGCTTTTTTGGATCTTGTAGACTCTCGTTCCCCGCACAGCCGCCGCATCATGGCTCCCGCTCCCGCTCCCCGACGGCGCATCGAGGCCAACGCCGACGTTTCGTACTGCCTCGGCCAGCTGCGCCAGGCCTACCACTTGCACGCCCACCAGCAGCTCGAACCGGGCCGCATCCCCGACATCTGGACAGACCTGCATCGCGTCCACTACGCCCACGGCTGGCGCATCCATGTCGCCCAGTCCGACCAGCCGTTCTGGCAGCCACCCACCGCGTCCGCCACCACCAGCACCAGCAACGACCCCCGCGACTTCGTGCCGTTCCTCCGCGCGCAGCTGACGGCCGACGAGCTGGCCTTTGCGCTCTTTGTCGTCTTCCAGGGGCAGCGGCTGGCCATGCGCAACAATGCCGGCGCCGAGGTCAAGCGCAGATACAACGCCCTCCGCGGCAACGTCGGCGACTACTCCGAGGACGACGTCATACTGGAGCTCGGCCCGGACGTCCTGCGCAGCACTCCCGCCCTGCGCACCCTCAACAGCCTGCTCAACCCGCGCGAGACCGCCGTGCTGCGCTTCCACCCGGCCGTCGTGTTCCGCGCCGTCCGCGCCGAGATGCTCGACAGGCACCAAGACCCCGTGGAGCCGCCCTCCGTCACCCCCGCCGACGTCATGCGCGCCGCCGCCCGTAAGTGCCTACCTGTGCCTACATACACTATGCCCATCGGCCCGTCAACAGTTGTCGGCTGAGAACCCATGCTGACGCGTTGCTGGTGTACAGGTCTCCGTCCCCGTGCTGCCCCCGCCCCCGCCACTCCCGCGCCGGCACCGCAAGTCGGCGCCGGTCTGGCCGCCGCCCTGGCCGCCACCGAGGCCGAGGCCCAGGCCGAGGCCGAGGTCCAGACTCAGACCCAGGCCGAAGCCCAAGACGACGGCACAGCAGCAGGAGGAGAAGAAGAGCAGCAAGGAGACGACCCCGGCGCCGCCCCGTCTGCCTCCGACCAGGACTCTCCCTTCCGCCCGCGCGGCCGCAAAAGAAAGGCCGCTGGTGGCCCCGCCCCCTCGCCCGCCCGCCGACGCCGCCGCATCCACCAAGCTCTGGAGGACGAGGACGAGGACGAGGACGACGTGTTTGTGCTGGCCCCCGAGACCCAGCCCCAGGAGCAGCAGCAGCAGCAACAGGAGCAGCAGCAGCAACAGGAGCAACAGCACCAGCAGCAACAACAAGAGCAGCAGCAGCAGCAACAGCAACAGGAGCAGCAACAGCAGCAACAGCACCAGCAGCAACAACAAGAGCAGCAGCAGCAGCAACAGCAACAGGAGCAGCAACAACAAGAGCAGCAACAGGAGCAGCAGCAGCAGGCAGAGAACGAGGACCCCGAGTCTGGCCGCCGCGCGCCCAAGCCCCTGACCGATGTTCCTCTCCTCGACGCCCTCAAAATCCCCTCTCCCCGTCGCCGCGCTCCCACCCCGCCCATCCCGGCCTTCCCCCCCCTGCCCGAGCCACCCCGGACCCCCCCGCAAGCCCTGCCCGCCTCCCCCAACGCCGCAAGCTCCCCCGCCGACTTCCGCACCCCCGACCAGGGCCCTCTGGCCTCGCCGCCCGCGCCTGCGGCCCGTCCCGTGATGCGCGAGGAGCTCGAGCAATGGCGAGAAATCGTCAACCTGACCCAGGCAATGCCAGAGCCCCAGGGCACAAGCATCTGGGTGGAGACGGTCCGCGCGGCTGTCCAGGCCATGAGGCCAGTGGGTTTGTGGGTCGAGGAGCTGCTCGACGACGACGCTATACACGACAATACCCTCTAATAACATTTTTGCGGGCTGTAATGTGTAAGTTTACTCAGCCCTACTATACTAGGTAGGCTGATATACTGACTTTGTCTTTAGTTTTTTTTGTCTATTAAAAGTGGACACTGTGCTTAATTATAGAAAGGACAAAGAATCAAGAGAAGGAGAAAAGGGGCGAGAGTGACGCATAATACTAAGTTTACTCCCTAATAAAGTGTCTTGTCCTCACCATCAGACTACAGTTTACCACGACAGCGGCAGAGGCATGCGATAGACGATGCAGTGTTAGCTGCGGCCTCATGCGGAAGCTCCAAGATGGGAGTCCACCTGGAGAAAAGTCTCTGATCAGGCCATTCCCTCCAGTCAGGTCCGTGTTCCAAGCCACGTCGAGGCATAACAGTGCTCGTGATACTTGGTCAGCAAGGATTTAAAATAACCGGAAAGTATGTCATTTCCGCAATTGAACGCGGGCTCACCCTTAGTTTTGGGACATTTAGCTGGCTTAGTTTGGACTTCGTTATTGAAAGCGATCCCATCGCGTCACAGGGTGAGGTCAGCCCATGGGAATGGCGAGGAGCAGGTGGGCATAGATCCGCGCCGTAACGCCCATGCAAATCTGAGCCTACCAGTCGACACGCAGAAACGCGATTGCCCGAAACCATGACGGTATCTCGTTCTGGTTGACGGAATGATAGACGCGGGAGGATCTATGGCCTCTAAGTTGGAGGAAGACTGGCTGGGGAGACGCCATTCTGCTTTGTCGTCGGGTGAGGTACCAAATGTGCGGGGCTTATGGTTGTGATCGATCATTGTGAGGCTGCAAATTGAAATAACCTTGTCGGCTATGGGATCCTCGGCTCCATTCAGTACCTTGGCCGACTTGGTTGTGCTCGTCATCTTGTGTGTACACTCGTAGTTGTGGACTCCTTGGTGACCACAGCTTGGCGAGGCTTCAGGGTGGACACCTGGCAAACTGAATAGATTCACATTAGTAAAATTGGCCTCCCTAAATTGGATGCGGCCGGCTTGCGGCGAATGATGTCCGTCGAGGTCATGAAAGCGAGTCGTGGAAGGGGAGGTGTAAAGCTGCCAGAGAGGCAATTGTTTCGGCTGCCTTGTGTGCTCTTTGTCGAGCCGGACAATGTGAATGTATCAACCACGGTGAATTCAGAGGGTTGCAATCAGGCACTCAGACTTGTACTATTGTATCATATGCAAAAGAGAGACGCCCCTCGATGTCGTATAACATTGTAGGCACATATTCGTCTGATAGCTTTCAGAAGCCGACGCGGCCCAAGGCGATATTGAGAAAGACTACAAGGCGGGCATCGTGACCGACAAGCGGTCGGGCTTACTGGCCTGCGAGGGCGAGGTTATCAATAGAAGCAGTCAGTAGCACGCTGATACAATAGCCAGGTAGCTCCGTTCCCAAGACTTTCGAGATCGTCGAGAACAAGCCTGATGAGTGCTGCTCATCAACCGTGGACGATTTTGATCACAGGGTCAGATCTCAACGTCCCAGTCGACGGCATACGCATTTATTTGGAGTGACAGTGGTATTAAAGTCAGCAATGACACTACCGTTGATGCTGTATCGCTGGTTGCACCTGGTCCGGTCGCACTTTCGTCTAGCTATGATCCGGCGGCATTGAGTCTGGTAGATGACTGCTTGCGACAATTGCCCTCACGGCTGGGCCTAGATATACACCGCTCCGTGCTTATATGAAGGGGTAATTTGTTCCGACTGCCTGATAAGCTATGGTTTGCAGACGTTGTCATCAGATTGCCAGACCGGGTTTTCGGACTCCATCATCTATCTCTTCTCTCCGCTGCGCCACCCAGATTTGTAAGTTAATCACTCAGCTAACTTCACTTTAGTATACCGACACTTCCAGTGATGCTGCGGCTTCTGTATTGTTCGTTTCTTTAATGCCGCTACCCAAACTAGCCAATGACCCGGTGCTGCTAAACCCATACCTCGAAGCCATCGCGCATGTCGCATTCCCAACAAAGCCACCTTTGTCTCGGAAGACTATGCACCAGCCTAGGTTTTTCTCTGCGGGCCGATTGTAACCCAACTAGCGAGCGTTTGCCAGCCTAGAAGAATAACCACTGCGACTTGTCTCTTTGATATCCTTTGGGCAACAGTCGCGTCGGAGGCCATGTTTACAAACTACCACTGAACATTAGTCCAAGTCGATTACTCGTCTTTGTCTCCCAGCTAGCATCAGGCTCTCCACAAACAACTTCAGCGAGAATGGCGAGTCAATGATAGGCGCAAATACTGTTAACTTGCCCGTCCTGACTGAGGGCGAATACATAGTCAACTTGAGGGCCGTCTATGGTTCGCTCGTCATCCATACCGCTAGCAACAACCCTTTTACATTTTAGTCTACATCTCTGGATGTCATTCACTGATTACTTATTCGCCCTCTCATCCACCCCACTTCCAATTCAGTAACCGTTTCTTCCCACTCAAGATGAACCCTTACTCGTTGCAACTAAGGCAATAGGCCGCATGTGTATCAAGAGCGTGCGGGTTTCCTTGTTAGAGGCTATCCTCTGGAATATCTGCTGCGGTTCTCTTCACGACATACAGTGACGAAGCCCATAGTCTCAGGGTTATAACGTTCATCCAGCAGACGCTCTCCAAGTCTTTTGCGGCTCACAGCCCCACACACCGCGCCATCATATACAAGTGCCGATATACTGGCGATCCACTACCTCAGTCGGTTTTCCGGTCAGAGCCTGAAGCATCAATTCGAAGCGAACGTGGTGTAGTCTATGGGCCAATTTGGCAGCGATAATGGAGTGCTACAGTACGTCAAGGGGGCACAAGCTTGGGTTCGAGCTTAACATGTTGTCCATTTGCGTTGGTGGCGTTTGTGAAAAAGGAATTGCTAGACTGGACAACGGCGTGGCTATCCAGGGCAACTAAGTTGAAGAACGTACACAATCTCCCTGCGAAACGTAACCATAGATACCCCAGCCGAAAACTAGACTTGCTTAAACTTGCACCCCCAGGGGATTACACATCTCTTGTTCCGGTGTGACCCAAGGCTCAGCTAAGAAGTCTAGATGCGTAAGGATGGCGGCGAACCCTCACCAAAGCGAAGGGCGTGAGTGGTTGGCGACGTACCCATGCAACATGTCAAGTCTTGAAAAGCACCACGACAACGACTAGATGAATATATACCCCTGGCTCTGTCATACCTCTCTCCCAAAAGGATACACGCCGCCCTCCACATATGTTGACAGCCGGATTAGCTAACCTGCATCACCTCGACGCCACGATACGCCTCCCCTGTTCATTCACGTAAAGCCCTTATTAGTGAAACTGCTGCAACTGATGTGAAGACCTAAAGGGAAGAGTCGACAGCATGAAACTTCGGAAGAGATGTAGGAGATTTGAGGGATCTGAAGGAGCATGGCAGGCCATGACTGCGACCACGATCCTGCATGGAGGTGGCAAAATAACGATACATACCTGGCTGACTTTCTCCCACCTTTGGCGGATTGAATTCCGGTGTGCTGCTTCGAGAGACTTCGGCTAATGCCCCCTCTCCAAATAGAACCATTCGCGCCATTGCAATTTCGCATCAAGTTTAGACAACTTTACCATCTTCGGCCCTTCCGACTGGCGCATGGACCCTGACTGCTACATCCGAACTCTTGTGACTGAGCTCCGCCGACTTTAAGAGTCCCCAGTACAGCCGGGCAGTCGATGATGTCTTGGACAAACTTCTGCCGCGTCTACCTCATAGGTAGATAAAGTGACTAACTGCCGCCCACATAAGTATACTGGTAACCTCGAGCTTTCTAAGACGACGTCTCTCTACAACAACGTGGCTAGAACTGTCCTAAGTCTTTACATAATAGCGAGCTAGGTGGTCATATCTTCCATCGTCACTATTATATGTATGCGCCGTCATTTGGCGCCGCTGTGTAATGGCTTGCGAGACTGAGAATCCCAGTACGACCACCACCACTGGGGAAAAAAGCTCGCAGACACCTTCGTGGATTTTCCCCTTAATCACCATCCTCGCTAAAATCTGGTAAAACACTGCGAGCTTTTGGCCTCTGGCCTCTGGGCACTGTACTTTGCTTATTTCCCGCGGACGGCAACACACAAAGTTAGAGCCAGCTAGTACATCACGTTAGGATGCAGGCGAGACAAGGCTCCTAAATGGTGTTTCTGACTAGGAGAAAGAAGACGTCTCCGAACAACGTGTACGGGTTCCTAGCTCTCCTACGCCATGGTTTCTCGCGAATCCATTCTTTCTTGTCCCATGCGTCGAAGGAAATCTCTGGAATCTTGAGCATGGCATCCGCGAGAGCGAGGTCCCCCTAAACCAGAGTATTCAGTGTGAGGTCTGCACTTTGACGCCCGCCCTTTCAGACGGCTAAGTCTCTGCGGGTACCAGCCGTACCCCTGGGATCACAACCTCTCGAGAAGCCTGGAAGTCCTTGATTTTTGCCTGCCGGCCCAGCTGGCCGAGATCGCAGTCCGCTATCTCGACGTCTTGCGATATGTCAATTGACTCTTACGCTGACGATGGGGACAGCCATAACAATTTCCTCGCCGACCTTGCCAACTTATTTTCTATGCCGGCGGTATGCCTCCGCGTCCGCCAATTTGCTGCGTGGAATTCTCACCATCACATCGACTTTCGCACCTAGAAAGTCGCAAAGTGGACTACCCATGGCTATCGCTGAACACAACCGCGTTGCCAACCGGCCAGAGAGGCGCGCTATCTCGTCACAGATGTCATCTTCAAGCTGTACCTCGGCGAGTAACACCGCGCGTCTCGAGACATGGTTCCTCCTCTCAGGTTGATCTCTCAGCAACTGGTAATCACTGCCTATAGGAGCTTAGGCCACGACTATTTGGGATACCTAGGCAGTTAATAATACTACTCCTAGAAAATCACAAGATATTGTGCTCGTATACCCTAATAGAACGAGAAGCTGGCGACTTCTTACTAAGCCCGTGGTTCGCGCAACTGCTATGCATTCTCCGCTAGTATCTCTATTCATCTCAGACAACCACTAACGTGACCACCCAGAAGAACCCGCTGAGAGCCCCGCGAGACATTTTTCGGGCATTCCCATTGACACGAGAGAACTCCAATACAAGTATGAACCGCATTCGGGCGAACGGTAGGACCGCCCTTAAGAAAGAAGCAGGCTTGTCAGAGTGTGGAAGCGAGTCTCTCGGGACCCCGGAGCAACGGCGGATTGATCTTGGCCTGGGTGGTTCGCGGCAGGAATCGATCAAAGATGAGGGCAAGAACACGGCATCCTTTGAGCTTGAGAGTTTTCTTTGTCTTGCCTAAGGTAGTCTGTATCTGCTCTTTGAATCATCCACAGTCATTCAGTAATTGGATTGCTGCAGCCGGGTCGTCTTGTCTGGCGTTCTGAAGGTCTCACAAAGCCTGGATGGGTTGGTATTGATAAAGAAAAGACATTTTATCTGTATGCTGCGATTCAGCTTTGCATTGGTCTCATTGTCCCCGGTCTCTTGACACAAGCCTAACGATCGTCCGCCCCGCGTCCAAGAAAGTTTTCTGGATGACACCCTGCCGTAAGGTCCATCCTGTCAATTGAATCTTTTGATTGGGGTGCACCGAATGCCATCATCGAGCCGGGACAGGGTTCATAGCAGGAATAGTGCCAGGCCCGGCCCAGGCCGACCCCATTTGCATAGATGCTGGGCTTTACGAGGTCTTGCAGCTTGCGGCAGTTCAGCCCACCGGGCCACAGAAAAACTACATGATAACCTAAATAAACCGACGGAGGATGTTGTTCCCTAGGCCGTTCAGCTAGCAGTGATTCATGAATATCTTTGTCATCTGGATCTTGAGGTATAGAAAAGCTATAACGAGAGAGATTGGGGATAAGGTGACATGCGACGATCGTCAGATCGAGACTCCATCAAGGATCAGAGAAATGCTACAAGCACTGGATTAGCGCCAGCGGCGAATTCTGTCTTTCCTCGCAAAGATCGCCCAGTATGAGAAGGCGACACATCTTAAGGCTGACGCTGACCCGACAAGATCTGATTCGCTAACCTCATGTTCGCCGACAGCTCAATACACTCCAATGTCATGGCAAGCTTTCTCTCCGTGTGATATGATAAGAATGTGACCCCTAGCCGTGTTCTTAGGGGAGCTAGGCAAGTCGTTCCAGCCCTTCGGTCTGATTGTATTCGCACTTCCCAGATACTCCTGGCAGCAACCCGATGTAAGAAAGCAACATATAAGGTACCGTGAACTGCAGCTGTTGAAATACAGCGGCAAGAGCTGGACCCGTCCGGTCCGGTCCCGATCGTCACCAATACTCGCCGAAATTGTGCCCAGCTTTCTGCGAAGCCGGCTCAACGCCACTTAGCAAGTCCCCAGTCATGTCGAGTGCGGTTTCACCATGTACTCGAACGACCATTATCTCACTGAGGGAAGAGAAGAAGAGGTATTCCAGCGGTACAGAAGAAACATCCATTATCGTCAATTTCCTGCAGCAAGAACGAGACGCCTTGATTGGCAGAAGTAGGAAAACACGTATATCTTGTGAAGTGTGTAACAGGGAAGTAGAGAGCAAGACACAACTTGATAGTGACACTTCTTTGCACTGCTTGGAACATGGGTCAAGGACGCAACCCCACGGCAAAGGAGCAACTCAGGAGACATGGATGCATAAAGTCTACGTAGATCCACGCAATAAGCAAAAAAGGGGATCTGAGTACTGTATATGTCAAGGTAGCAAGTAGGTAGTGGGTGCAGTAGAAATACGAGAACTCTCCCACTGTTACAAGAGGCGTTGCCGTTCCTGGCTGCCCCGAGAAGCAAGGTCGCCTTTGGTATTTCTTCTACCCACTGCCCAGCCATCTAGTTAAGCTCTCATCCGTTCATCGCAAAGCAGCATTACTTCCCTCCACGCCGTTCGCGAGTAAATTCTCTCCATCTTGACATAGATGTGCTAACCGATGAAATTGCTTATGGCGGCAGCCCAGCCGAGGAATTAGACCACTATTAGCCGTGCCCCCGTTGCCGCTGCTGGGGGTGCTGGCGTCTTATATTCTCGCACCGACTGACCTCCATCGACGATGGAATTCACTACGACGGCACGCCGCGACAGGCTGCGCTCATCCATTTCAGTCCAGTCTCTGGGCGTCTCCGGGGTTGCAGACAGCTAGATCTGGCTGCGAGTGGCCTAAGTCATTACCCACCGCCCGCCACACCGAATGGAATGGCTGATCCTGCGGAACAGTGCTAATGCAAATGCTCTCCACACCTGCAGGAGGATCCGCGGAGATATTGATCACAAGGATAAAGAGACCCATCAGAGAAGCGCCCAAAGAGTCAGCTCCCGGTGTCCCATCGTCGCCGCCTCCCCAGGACGGCCCGAGAGTCTCGGGGGATTCAACCAAAAACATGACCTCCTCCTCCTTCCTTCCCTCACTAAGTAAGCCCAACTAAGGTCACCGTTGTACACAACTAGTGCTTTTTCTATATTGGGCGAGATGGACACGAAGTCGGATGCCGACAACTCAGGCTTGAGGACTGTGTCAAAGGTCCATGATGTTTCTTCTTTTCCTTTGCTCGCCGAGTCTTTGGCTCGTTTCGACGTGGAAACCAGAAGACGTTACAATGCGCCATCGTAGAGGAAGACGATCAGGACTCACCTTCGTCAATGGGGCGGGTGGTACGACGGGTGAAAGTCATCTTGATTCCCAGCAAGCGAGGAGATGGGCGACATGATGCCGAAGAACGTGCCGGACGTTGTGACAATAAGTCGGAGGAGGTAACACATGGCTGTTTTGTGGTGTCAAGTTGGACATTGGCAGAGGCGACGACGTAAATATTGAGGTAAAAATTTAAGGCCCGACCGGCGACAGCAGATGTTTGATGGCCGCAGGCGCTTGGCTACATTGGACGGCAATTGCATTCCGGAACACAATGCTTCAAGTTGCTCCTCCCATTATGCCCCTTTTTGAAGGCTACATTTCTAATATTGAAGCAGAAATCTCGAAGGAATGGTTACATGCCCCCCGAGACGACATTTGAAGCCGTACTCCAGCCGCTTCGGCTGCGCCGATCACTCGCGTAGGTCCCCTTAAGTATTGGCGTGGTCGCAGACCTCGACGGCTCCGGCGAAGACGACTTCGAGGCCGATGACCCGTCTTTACTCGCCTTCCTTTACTAATGATGCCTTTGACAAAGGCGACGAACAGCCCGTAAATACCAGCTCGGCCGACCTGCGCAAACGGCCCGTCGACTTGGGCGCTGGCTAGAGAAGCATCATGCCGATGGTCGTCCGAAGCGTTATTACACTGATACCTCCAGGCCGTCCCGGGCGAGGAAGACAACGACTCGTCTGACGAGATTGCTCGTGACACATCCAGCAGCAGTCCGGCTTGCAACAACCGATCTGAATTGAAACCGCTCAATGTTTTAAGCATCCCCAACAACTCGTGTCACTGGCTTCTGGCAAAAGTGGATATGATGGTGTTAGTGACAGCAGTCTAATTCTGTCTCGCGATGGAAGAGTCGATCGGTCTTGATCCCAACAGCGCGTAAGGATTTCCCAGCCATGTCGAGCACGACTCCTCCACCGTTCGTTTTGGAAAACAACTTCGCCGACGTGACCTGTTTTTCGTTCGAGATCCAACACACGGGTACGGAGCTACGAACCAAGCTTATTGGCATTCGACTACTACGTGACAGTCATGGAAACGGGGCATTTTCGCAAGCAGCTCCAATAAACAGCATCAACATCAGAACTCCTCCAGGTCGCTTCAAACCGATCTGGTCATTGAGAGCCTGCCGGTAGTTGGAGAGCCCCATCTCTCGGAGCTGGTTTCTTCACTCTCGCCAATGTCAAAGCCCGGCTATGCGACTCCATTAGCCAGCCCTTCCCCGTGGCTCACTTCTTTGACGTCCACCCTTTCCCTTTCAACATTACCGAGTGCCAACGCACTCACGCCGGCGCCCGCAACTCTGGTGCACCATTCTCATCCAACATGAAATGTAATGACTTCGGCGAGGTTGACAAATTTAACTAGCAACACAGCAACCTGGATACCGATACGACCAAGACCAACAACCTCCACGACAGGTGCCAAAACGAGCACTCCGGCGCAGTGGCTCAGATCTGCAGCTTGAAAGGGAATATGCTTCTTATCTAAATATTACCAGTGCGTGATGGGGGCTCCGTACGAAGACGCTGTCCTCTGTCAGGATTACCGTCTAAGAATGATTCTCCCCGATACCGAGGACGAACAATGGCACTGGCGAGGTATAAACACTAGAATCGCTGTGAGTCTACCCACTTGGCATCATATGGTCATCACTACCGGAAATTCCTAATTACTTCGTCCTGCTTGCAGACCCAAGAAGTACAAAGGTATAGGCATTGCTTCTAGGTAGTGGCGGTGGCGCTACCAGCCGTCAACGGAAAAGAGGTACACAATGCGATGATTCGGGTCACTGGCAGTCTTGAATCTGACGGCGGTCTCCGGCATAACAAGTCAGGGTGGGCAACGTGGGAGAGAAGGAATGGGGATACATTGCACCGCACGAAGCTGGCGACCTCTGGGCTCTCGATATAAGGCTTCAATATCGGCGTTGTGCAACCGGGCCTACATGATCCGAGGTTGGAAGTGTACTCGCACGACGCCAGATCGGAGCCTTGGATAAACTTGTGTACTTGAGATGGCCGACTTCCTCTCCTCCGCGACAGCTCCTTCACGTCACGTCAACCGTTTTGTTCTATTCTCTTTCAAGTCTCCAGCCTCCGGCGACTCCAACCAGTGTCCTGTTCCAGTCTCAACGACCCCGACCTAGAGCATTCTATTGTGTCTTCAGGATCCTCTTCGACCAAGCTGATCACTCGCAGCCAGTGAAATCGCCCAGGGAGAATAGCTTAAATAGGTATCTCGACAGCCCTAAGCGTGCGGCAGCCAGCCCTCGGCCATTCGAAACCGATATGGTTCCAGCGAGGTTGTCAAGATGAAGGCAAAAAATGAATCAAGTTGGAGGCACAGCGAAGGACAAAACCCATATCAACACTTTAGAAACATTATTTCCTATTTCCAATCTGACAAGACGAGTTCTGTCTCAACCTCAACGAGCTGGCGGCTCTGGTCAGTGCTTCGCCTTTACTGAGCTGTTTCAAGCCTCCGCACTCGCCACATCCTATGCCAGATCCAGACCGCCTATTGATAACCTACCCAAGACGTGACTGACAAGACTACTAAACCTCTCCATATCCTTTTCACTGTGTCGTCAATTTCAATATCCAAGCCAAGATCAGTCAATGCAATCCTAAAGAAGAGAACGAAAGCCCAGATAAGGAGGCCAACGATCGACGTCAACTAAATTAATAGCAACACCTAGTCTATCTTATATAAAGCCGCCGGAGACAGCATATCTGTCAAGATGATGGTCGAACATGAGGAAACGTTCATGAATAACGTACGATCTAATGGAAAATCGGCACGACGGGTACGACTGCTTAGAGCTCTCACTTTGGCCCGTTGGTACGAGGACCTTCTTAGTTCGTAGCCATCAAATGTCTACTTACCGACGGCCCTACATGAAACACGTCACTGCTTCGGCGTGGCGTCGATGTTGTCACAATCACTCCTGAATGGCAGGCCGAATGCTCGTCTGAAGCAGCTCCTTCATCATACAGACCACCTGGCTATCGTTTTTATAAACTTCACTGAACCTCGGGCCTGTCCGTCGCAGCGGTCTCCCGGTTTTCCATCACGTTGACGACCACTTTCCCGAAGGTGGTAGCCTTGAATCGCGCCGCAGAAACCTGCCCAAACCATCATCTCACCTCCCCCCGCCCCGCCACAAGACGTCACAAAGAATCACAAGCCAAGATCTAAGTTTCTCACCAAGCAACTCGGCAGCCAAGCTCCTGCAGTGATATCCTATTAGACTCTCGATCCCTCAAGCTGCGGGGACCGAAAATTCGCTCTTCATCCCGCTCTGTTTCCCACCATCTTACTTACCGGTTGCTGTCATTTGGAATCGTGCTTCCGTCTTATCTAGCTCCATACACACGCAATCATCTCTCAAAAATCTCGAAAGAGAAGAACAACAACAGCATCGGCAGTATTCGCAACTGCCATGTGGTTTCCTACGACTTCGCCTTCTGCTTCCGCTGCCGAAACTGAGTTCACCAACCGCCCGGCAGAGCGCCAATGCTAGAGTTCCTACCTCGATCACGACCCTTCATTCGACTCTGGCCTTTTCGAGATGCCAAGAACTTCAATGACGGGAAGTCGAGCGCTCAAAGGCCCGCACACAAAGGGATCAAAATTCTGACTCCTAGGTAAATAGATATGGTCACCTAGAGACCAAGGAGAGATTTTCTCAAGAGTCTGGCCTACGACATCCGGTCAAGGAGAGTCGAAGACTGTAGAATCAAGCAAACGGGGAACAGGGAGGTCTAGTCATTGAGAGAATAAGAATAGAATTGGTCCAAAACAAGTGCCTAATTGGCCAGATCCGACCACAGAGTCCAAGCACGTCGACCCGAGACGCCCGTACCGCGGCCCAAGTTCTTAGATCTAGCTAGCGATACATAAAGGATAGTTGATTCCGAGCCACAAAATCTGGTCCCCAGCCCAGGAGATCCAAAGATCATCACTCAAGCCTGGCGATCACCTGCTACTGAGGCCCAAGAGATATGGCCACCGTGAGCCCCTACAAAAATACCATCTTGCTATTTTGAAATCTTTCGACAGCCTTGGGACCGCCGGTTACATCAGCAAACCCAAAAAGCAGCGCAATTAAGCAACCCAACCTACGAGATGCGGTAGAAATATCAATCTGCTCCGCACTGTTGTGTTGTAGTACTGCAAAGTACGACGGGTTTATGACTCCGATTTCCCTTGCGACACCGTCGGTCTTAAGGGCCAGGCCGTGACCAAAATACTAAGCCGGCGCTGAGAAACTTTGGAACATGGATATTCGACGACGTTCAAGTCCAGATTTAAGTCGTCAGCTGGCATGAAGAGGCCAGTTCCGGAGTCCGTCGTCGATTGACCACCATGAGTTATTGGTTAACTATTGCGATAACTGACGCACTATTTCTGATGTTGGTGAATTAGCTCGTCATCCGCAGGGGATACTGCCACCGGGGGGAAGAGGTACAGGAGGCATACTGTCGGAAGGTCGGCCGCAGAACAGTAGTTTCTGATGAAGGGAGGGTATTATCTACTCCTATGACCTGTCAACATCACTTCTCTCCAACCCCCGGAGTGATCAACAACACCGTCGAGTTTCTTTATCGATTGCCGACACCTGCGTACCGTTGCAGAGAGACAAGCACTGTCATATCAGTCTGCCGCATAGGGCTCCTCGGCCGCATTGACCCTCAAGTACAAAGAAACGCATCCAATGTTGGCACGTCCAAGATCACTGTTGTGGCTTCTCTTCGACCTTCCTCGCCCACATATGGAATGCCTGAACGCGGTTGTGTATGGCACCTAGTCCGGCAAAGTAGGACATATTAGGCATCATGCGGAGGAAATCTTGTCACTTGAGACTGTCAAGCTTTCCGCAGGTTAAAAACACCTTTCATGTGCACTGGAAGAGCGCTACATGACACGGGAAACACAGGTAGCGAACTGCCTAATTGCAGTTTCCAAGATCGGATAAACTACTCAAACCCAGAATACGCATGAAGGCCAACGAAGTTGAGATGTGTCACCATGCCTGATAACTTTCTAGTGTGCCCTAGTACCTTTTCTATTATTTCCAACTTTCAACCCAAAGATACCCACCGCCTGCCCAGTCGACCCAACTCTCGAAGCAACAGAGGGAATCGATTCACTCTGGTAGATGTAGCTTAACAATCATATATCGGTGATCTGTTCGAGTTTCAAAGTGGGAAGCAACAGGTTTTGTCAGGTTTGCACTGCTTTATCTGTCCGAATTACAAGGATGTATCCTTCCCAGCTCCTCCTCTCCACGCCAGAGTTACTGAAAGAAATATCATAAGCAACGATATAGCAGCAGATATCCAAGTTTAGCGGCGCCTCCGCGCTTTCGTTCGTGTCAACCCATGAGTCCTCTTCGGAGACCCTTTGTCAGTGCCGTCACTGATGGCTCGTTGCTTTTACAAAGGCATATGTTTG
Source organism: Colletotrichum tropicicola (assembly GCA_025962755.1). Classification (NCBI taxonomy): domain Eukaryota; kingdom Fungi; phylum Ascomycota; class Sordariomycetes; order Glomerellales; family Glomerellaceae; genus Colletotrichum; species Colletotrichum tropicicola. The sequence goes on along the minus strand of JAOWMA010000207.1, from coordinate 24,795 downwards.
ATTTCCCTCGTGCAGTCTTTTGAGTTGAGTATCTTCATACATTTCAGCAGTACTTTTGACAAAGGCCATTAGACCACCTGATTCCATGCTCAGTAATCATGTTTTTAGCTGCGGACCTCGGTCGCGTCCCCGCCAATATCATCGGGCCTTGAATGACCTGTATACCCGATCATCCCCCGTCAATGTCCACTCGACATCATCAAATCACCAGCCCGCGCGTCGCTCGCACGCTTCTGCCGCATCCTCCGGCCTGTTGTCCAGTGCTTCTAATCACTACCTCGAAATTACATCGCAACAACACAAAACAACCCGGTTCCCACCTCTTTAAGAGCCCATCCCAGGAACGGGTGCTTGAATCCAAGCACCTAACCTGAGAGAGATTTAACCGGAAGACCCGAGCCTAGCCAGGTTTAGCCCCAACAGCCGCCTGCGAAGACGGCAATATGTCCACTAAGTGCAGCGTCTTCTTCTCTCCGCCGCTATGGGCACTCTCTCAAAAGCCGTACTACTCGCATTCGACGCAAGAAGTCGAGCAGTAATTCAACTTAACTTCCCCCCGAGCCGTAGTGCAGTCGTTCGGGGCGTCATGGGCTTTTTAGTCTGCGCAGGCGGCTACTTCGTCTCCCGTCCTTCGCCGCCCGTAGTTGATCGTCACCAGCACTTTCAAGCCTTCCCTTCCATTTGGTCGTCAGGGTTCGGGACGTTTCTTCGCCGTAGGCCTGGTGACATTGATGATGACCAGATCCAGAGTGAGGCAGCTTTTGCTTACCAGGTTAGCGTTGCAAATAGAGCCACAAATAGCAAAGTAGGTGTTTCGTTGCCACTCACCAGAAATGTTGTTGAAGCTGCTGCCGCGGCTGCCAAACTAGACTTGGCACTGGAGTTTGCGTTTCGGCATATCTGTCAGCATTCAGCGAGTATCTTGTGAAATTTCCCCGCTTTCTGGACGAGGTCGAAGAAACGTGGAAATCCATCGATGCAAGTAAAGACGCGCTGTCACTGCTGTTGGAATTTTGCATCTGGCCAATAAAGGCGTCCGTCCGCGTGGCCAGGTTCTGGACAACTAAACAGGAAGACGACTGGAGGTTTCCAAGGATACTCAGGTCTTCCACCTACAGCCAATGAAAGAAGTGAGCGACAAGAGACGACCTTTCTCTGCAACTTTCCAGCCGTAACGCCTGTATTATTCTCTGTTGCCGAGTGCTTCCCCGTGCAGAGAACGTGTTCAGATACCTTTGCGACAGTCGAACAGGCGAGATAGCACGATGCAGTTGGACGACGAATGTGTGCTTGGGGTTCCGTGGTGAAAACGTCGGGTCCACGACAATTGTGATGACGAATGAGAGTGCTCCTGGACTGACGAGACCAGGGCATGCGAATGGTGACGCGAATCACAACTCGGCCGTCTTGAAGATGTCTAATTGAAAGACATGCGGTGCCGCCCATACACACAGTAGACTAGAGTGATAAGACCGTCCAGACTTCTCCTGATGCTACTGCCTGAGGTGGATTCCATAGCAGTCGGCAAAGCGCAACTTTTGGCCATCGCTGGAGCCTCCGCGATTTAGACACAGTAATAGGCGGGACTGCACATGTCGCCTGCCGTAGTTCTCCTCTCCTTCATGGAGGTGTGTTTCTCATGGGGATAATTCCCTCACTGTCCCAAACTCTTAGCGTGAACCTATTCGGCGGTTCTTCATCTTCTTGCATTTCGGGTCTACAAAGACGTCGTCGGATATGGGGTAGCAGGCGATGTTGTCGGGGAGAACTGCTCCTAGTTGACGACCCTAATCGGCATTCCCTGAAGTTAACATAGCATAGATGTCTGATCTTAGTAAATACAGCCGAGGCATGGTCGTCGCTCTGTCTATGCGATCTATCAGCCTAGGATGGACGTAGGCTGTTCTTTGGCGTGGTGTTTGTACTTTCAAGACGGTTGACGGCGGCAGCCATGCCACACGTGGGCAAAGGTGCGACCATCGTCTGCCAGTCGCACGGGACTTATGCTTGTTGAGTGCGCTTCGAATGGTGGACGGGGACTTGAAGGTGTCTAGCTTGGCCCAGCTTCAACCAGCAATTAGGCGATGTAATGCAGAAGCACGAGCGGTTGGTCAGCTGGTGCTACATTGTAATCCAACTCAGCCTGGGTATTCTATCGGAAGGAAATATCGGGGCTTGGACTTGGGAATTTTGAGACTGGTGAGGGAGACGTTGGCCTGTTAAACGGGAACGTCAGTCAAGGATCCATGATGAGCAGGAAGACGACAGCGGGAGGCTGAAAAGGGGCAGAGAAGTTGGACATTAGAAGACCAACTCAGTTAGATGACAACCCAGGTTAAAAGATGTTACTGAATAAAATGTCATTCGGCTGGGAGATGGCGTGTGGCTGCAATGACATGCCGTCACCGTTAGACCTGTACTTTAGACTGAAATCAGGGAACTGCGGTCGCACTCGATTTTCCTGTCCATGACTAAATCGTCACAGCAGATATGGAAAGTTCGTAGCAAAGGGGCGAGGGACGACAGGACCTTTGTACGGCTAGATTGTTCAACCTCTTTACGTCTTGCAGTTTAAAAGCAACTTCATCTGACATTAGCGAGGGGGAAATAGAACACGCCCGCACACGTGGAGATAGATGGCCAGGCTGAGACTAGTCACTGCTTTCGTATGTCCAGCCATGGCGTCCCAGCCTTTTGCGTTCACGACCATCTCTTTCATACGACACGGGTCTAACCAGATAGACTGAAGCACAGGCATCGTTCCACGTCTGATAGACAGCGGGAGCAACAGGCAATCTTTGTGGGCATCCATGAAACTTGCGGGAGGACAGCAACTGAACACTCGAGTCGACGTCTCGAACCTGGATCTTGGAGCTGCTCTCGACAAGGGGCGGCGGCGCTTTCTCCTTGCACCTTTCATCCAGAGCAGAAGTCGGGTGCCTTGAGTGGCGCTAGTGGACATCGACCAACCTGAGAGTGTTGATGGGGCATCAAAGGCTCAGGGGAGCATAGATACTGTGTCCTGCCCTTCACTTGGACATCCAGTATTAATGTCAGACGTGATTAGCGGAAGAACGTCCCCAGCTGGAATTGCGCAGCTACCTACCTATGCTATGTAATCCCAAACAATGACTGTTCCAGACGGGACTTTAGCAACATGAACTCCAAACTGGCGGCCTTCGTTTTTCAACCCTTAACTACACCAAAGCATCCATATACTTCTCCAGCTCTCTAAAAACAGCCTCAAACCGTGTCTCGCGGCATGTGAGACTTCTGGCGACGTCTCGCAGTCTCTCGGCGGCCGTTTCGATTTCCTCCTTCTCTCGCACCAACTCCCGGCGCGTCAAAGTCCATGTACCCATTGACATGCCAAAGCCCTTCCCCGATTCAGCCTCAGGGTCGTCTCTCGCCCGCTCCAGCGCCTCCGGAGGGTCTTCGAAATTCGTCTCGATATCGTTGATTCGGGTCTCAATGGCATCGACGCTTTTTATGCCAAAGTCAATGAGCTTGTCAATGACCTCGCGCATTGCAGCGGCGTAGTCACTTTGGCGGTACAGGAGACTGCGCATAGTTTCAAAAGACGCCCGTCTTTGACTTCTGACCTCCTGAAGATGCTTCTCAAGTTGCCTGATGTAGTCATTAGAATGATTAAACGCGATCTTTGTCGAAACAGCCGGGGCTTGCGAGGCCATGCAATCGACTGTCTCCGTCATGTGCTGAAATGTCACCTCACTTAATCTTTGGTCGAATTCTCTCGCAGTCTTGCCGTCGTCAAGCCAGGCCAGAAGTACAGACACGCTGTGCCGCCAGGAACCCGAGTCGAATGAACCCCATAAGTATTGGTCCCCTACTTCGCACATGGCTCTGGCGATGACAGCCATGCCGCTGTCAAATGCCGTCGTCTGTGGCACGTCATTTTCGTGGATAATTCCCCACGGATCATTGGGACGCGGTTTAGGTGACAACGCATCGACTCGCTCGAGGGCATGGTTGACAGCATTATTCACGGGGTGAGCTTCCGTGTCTGAGCACCAAATACAGGCGATTCTGGACCGGACTTGCGCGACGATGAGAATCCAGTGAGAGTCGTCAAGTCTCACGGGGATGAGCCAGACTTTCGCCTTCTGCTCCGCAGTGACGCTGATGGGCGTCCATAGCTGCTCTTGTCCGGCTTTTCCCATAATCACGGGCCCAGTGGCTTCAAATTCGCTCGGCCGGAGAGACACAAAAGTTCGAAGAGCTTGGTGAATAATGGTGCCCTCGCCCCAGTCGGATTGCAGTAGTCCGTCTAGTACGCTCGGCTCGCGCGTGCCGTGAGACACAGAGTCAACGCTGCAGGTGACAGTATTGTTCTCCATATCGGTGGTGACGCCGAACCCAGAGATAGCGGTGAGATCGCTTCGCGTGGCACCTTGATCATCAGGTGCTTTTCTCTTGGCTTGTTTTCGTGGGCCAGAGTTTGAGTTTGCAGGCCGCTTCTTCTTGCCATCAACGTCTCCCTAAGAGCAGTCGGCAGAAGAGGCTGCCGCCTCGGAGTGGCCCAAGGTGTAACCGGACTCGTTGGCCGAGTTGGGCATTACCTCAGAGTGGTCAGTATTGCTGGTGGTGGATGCTTGTGTTTGGAAGGAGAGAGATGCGTTTCTTGAATCCGCCGGATTCTTGCCTGGAGACGTTGCGAGGCCAACCTGGTCCAGGATAAGTTAATTTTAAGCACTGAGACAACCGATTGCAGGAAGCGAGAGAGGGGGTGCTTGCCTGAATAGCGCTGATGGAACAGCTGGTGTCCATGGATCGCTCTTCTCGGCGATCTCTGGCTTCTTGTGCGAGCTTGATTGCGTTCTCAACGTCACGCCGCTGCCACTCAGCCTTGGTGGAGATACCGCGCGTTGTCGTTTGGAGACGTTGGGTTCGCGTGCGGGCAAGAAGATCCTGGGCGGTGTTCCAGTCGGTCATTTTTGAAAGCCTGTGGACTGCGATCAAAAAGCCCTGCGAGGCCGTCTGAAAGTACCCCGCGATGTTGGCCAGGCTTGTGTTCCACTGTACTGACGCCTGTCGTATATCGTCGAGGGCACGCCGAGTGAGTGATTTTCCCGGCGGCAAATGTTGGGCGACTTCGACGGCAGCACCAATCAACAGGCGAACCTCCACGGGGAGACGGTGACGGATGGCTTCTAGGCCGTAGACACCATTGGCGGCGGCGTAGGCGTCAAGCAGGGGTTTGAGAGACGTGGCCGAAGGGGCGGCGAGCTGGGAGAGCTGCCGGACAGCATCTTCAAGGGATTCGGCGCTCGCTGTCACCGACGGCGGTGGATGGGGAAGTAATGGCCTGGTCTGGAAGGTGGGAGCGGCCGTGGAGTCCTGTGACGACGCCATTGAGGCAAGCGGAGGGCTGCGAAGAAAGACTGCAGTGATACAGAGGGATAAGAGATGAACATTAACAGATGTCGTTTTGGCGGAGTGTGTGAAGGGGAAGAATTGGGCTGGGCAAGACAAAATTACGACTCTGATTGAAGACCTGGAATGGGAGAGGTGGGTCTTATCGATACCAAGACGTCAGGTGGATAAGCGAGCCTCGCTTATCTGGCGCCAGGCTGTATTTGGCAAGTAAAAGTGGAGACTGTCTGGGAAATCAATTGAACGAACCAGCGGAGATGCCAAGCTGTTAGTACTCGAAAATTCACAAGCAAATCAAAGAAGCAGGACAGCTGCACAAACCTGGTCGGTGCAGGAGCCGACGGTCCGGCGCGGGCTGCCTGCCGTGTCGGATCCCATCCGGCGCCGAATCACTTTGAAATGGCCAGAGACACGAGTTTACAGCTGCTGCACCGGCATGCATGTTATTTTTCGGGATTTAGAGGCTAGGAAGGTCGCCGCCCTTTGTGGCATGGCTGTGGGAGAATTTTTGGGATCGGTAAGCAAAGCGAGGCGGCAGGGCGACGTGACAGCGGTGCCCGGGAATGGTTCTCAGATTGCTGATAATGAGGGTTTAGGTTTGAAACCACATGTCTGAGAAATGGACAACGAGCAAAAGATGATGGAAATACTGCGTTCGGCCGATGTCACCTTGCGGTCGGTTGGTTCTGGCGCTAATCTTAGGGTCGGGCTGTCGTCGGTCAACAGTGGCATTGTCGGCTCAGTTAGCAGCAGCTTTGGAGGGGACAACCTTTTTGGGAACCAACACAAGAAGGTCGGCTGCTAATGCGGCTTGGGTCGAAGCGACGGCTTACCGACCGGACAACAGAATGACAAAGTGTTAGGCTCGAGGCTGGGCGTGCATTAGATGAAGAGAGCACGGTGGACGGGTTCAGCCTGGAGGATAGCGACCTTATTCGCGCAGGAGCCGAGAGCGACGGCCATGGAGGTCTTCGCCAGCCAGAAACGAAAAGACCAGACATGGGCGACGATATTTACTGGCTGGGGAGGGGGATCCAGTCGAGGTTGGCGCCAGCGGGCTCTCGTCTGCCGCGCGCTCAGCATTGGAAGTCAGCCGCCTTGGTGGTCTGCTGACTTGGAGTGGCTACATCGAGGTTCTCGATGAGGCTTTTGCCAGTGTCGGCAATGTGGAGTTTGACGTGAGAATTGGAAAAAACGAAATAGAAGCAGCGCACCTGCTGGTTCGATGAAGCACAACCGACATCTGGTCGAATGTTCCCATTCTGCTCACGTCCCCCCTAGACCGCCGGCAATTGGACAGTCTTCATCACCGTTGCCTCCTTGCTCGCTGGCCCCTGCGACCGACGACAGGCCAGCGACACGCCTCGAGGCTCGTTCGGCTTTCGTGCCTTGTTGTTGACTCTAGTGCTGACTCTGATGACCAGACGAGCGACACACCGACTCCTTCCGGCCCCGTTGATCTCGCCTTGTCTCCCCGCGCGGGTGTCCCTTTCCGTCACGAGACGACGGTCCTACAATACCATCATGCTTCAGCTGCTATAGACCGGCGTTTTCGTACAGCAGGTCTTGAACCTCATAGTCTGCATTCCGCCGAAAGGCTCGATGGGCGTCGCAGGTCAACGCGATAGTGACAGCAGCAAGTTGTGATCGACATTCCGTCACCGGAAGAAGTCGGGTGACGAAGAGGGACTTTAGCTTGTGTTTGCTTTCCTGTTGCGTTGCTTCGCCGACCCACCATGACCCCAGTGTTGAAGGCATGCTGTCCGGGGCTTCTTCCTTGTCGGGTCTCTTTGCCGGATACACTCCGTCTTTGCCGGCATTGTCCCCGCTGCTGTCGCGTTCGGGCTTGGGTCTGGGCATGCCAGCTGGCTATGGCACGTCCTCACGGAAGATGCAGTCGGCGCTAGGTTGTGATGGTGTCAACTGCCGGCCTCGGGTGACGGCGTCGGAGATATTTTGTCGCGAGTGAGTGATCCGCACAGCTGCTGAAAATGCCAGTAGAGTATGTTCGTGCCTTGCTGGGTGCTGGGTGTGGATGTCACCCGAAGAGACGATGAACTGAGATGCGTGGAGGTACAGTGCCTTGTATCTGTCTGCCGTGCACTCAAATCATCATCCGGCTGCGAATACCGGTCATTTTTCTTGTCGCGGCATCCCATTTGCCAAAGCGGGTTCAAGGTCAAGCCCTGCAGGGAGAAATCTCGTCGCAAAGCAAGACTGAGGCTGCGCGTAATCTGATTGGGCTTTGATTGTCTGGACGATTGCTGTTTTGAGATTAGAGCGACATGGACCCAAGGCACGTGACCAGCAACCTCTGCTTCCAACTTATCATTGAGATAAGTCATCGACAACGTCATTCTTCAACAGGCTGCGAGGCCCATCGACCTCCGCCACACCACCCTCGCGGAAGTTTCGGTGAACAGAAGCTCGGCATTCCCAGGAACACGAGCACAAATAGAATGAGTGCGCATGAGGCGCGGGCTGAAGATTGACATTCTTGCCGATGAGACAATCACACCAGTAATGGTTCTTCACCTGCGTGAGAACGGATAGGCGTTGGATGGAACGGGCGCGCCACCGCGAAGCCCGTCCGGAGCAAAGCCACGGTTCGAGGGGGATACAGTCGTGGAAATTTCCCATGGTCCGCCAGCGGCCAGAAGCTTCCCATAAAGGAGAAAAACATCATGCCGTCATGGATGTCTGGAAACTACGGGGAGGCATGGAAATAACCTGATGGGATTTACTTTTGATGTTATTCTTTGACTGTGCAGGCGCCTGGTTCGACCTGCACAACTTGATATGATTTTGAGGCTCCCTGTACCCGTCAACGTCGTCTTCGGGATTCCCCAAAAAACCCACTGGACTTTCACCGCCGTATGACCCTTTGCCTTTGTGGTGTTTAAGGGCGACCAGTAGTCTGTCTCATTGAGGACTGCTCCCGGCCTCCAGTCGGCTCAGGGAGATTTGGAGGACGATCCAATGGGCTGGCTGGCGACAAAGTCTTTGAGCCTGCAGCAGCCGTCGGTGTTTTGGCCGTCATTGGACCCTGCGGTGGCTGTTTTAGCGGAGGATCACAGCTGGTGGTTTGGAGTGTCATTCCAGCTTCCAAACTTGTGGATTAATGCGCACAGTGTGGAATCTGTCCTTCCTCTGTATGTTTCTCCGGCTGTAATCGCTCTCGTCTCTCGATTTTCCGACGGTAGTGTCTACTATCGCTAGGCTGGTTGTAGCCCCGTCCCGTCCAGACCGCGTGGTACGCTGCTGAGAAGACTTGACTAACATTCTAGTCAAGGCGGATCTCGACAGGCTCTCCTGGAACTCATCGCCGCGTCAACGACATAAAAAACTTGGGCCGAACGCGTTGACGGACCGACTTCATAGAGGGTGCTGCCACTCCCTGCCTTGTTCCCAGCTGTCACGTTTTTGCCGTCAGATATGCCCGTACCGTCTGCAGCGCCCACAAATCTGGCCGCTCCATGAGAGCTAGGACAATGAGCTTGTCGCCAGCAACCCTGTATACCTAGATAGATGCGGCTGCGCAGGGCTGCTAGCAGGTGCCTCGATGAATTGAACGGGATGCATGTACTTTATTTGCTTCACCGTCAAGGAGCGGCAAAAGGGTGTTTATCATGCAGGAGGAGGCCCGGATGGAATGCACAGATGTTGGATCAATCGCTTGCTCCTGTGCTGCGCGTATTGTCTGACTGGACGAATAGCCCGGCTTTCTACACCTACAGACCAGGTGAGCGAGCGTTTTACCCACTCGGTTCTAGCCCAAGTTGCATTCGCTGACCATGCAGGTAAATTGCGCCATTGGAAGCCGGCCGCTTCGCCCGCGGTCGCGGACGATAGCCCGAGTGGACAGACGCTGCAATGACAGAAGTAGGACCCAGAAGCGAGCATGGGTTGGAAATAGCACCAGCAAGTGTCGATTGTAATTGTGGCGGAGGCTGAATCGCCGTCATTCTGGGCGGAGAGGTCCGCTCATCGCCCCGAAATGGTGGCGGGTGACTGTCTGTGTTGTGATATACTGGGAAACCAGCTGACGAGAGGGCTCCTGTTTGGCAAGACTCGATAGCTAGTGACCAACGCTGGTCTGCTGGCGGCTCAAGGAAAATGATGCTGCTCTTCAAACAATAGCCCCATAGCCACCCAGATGGTCCAGTCTCTCGCCCGACCAATCAGCGTCCAGCCTTTTTGTCCAGACAATCCGCCCGGACAACCAGTATCCACTTTCCTCCACTGGCCAACCTCCCAGCCAGAACCAAGCGCCCGGTACCAAAAAAACGACCAAGGTCAGTACCCAAAACCGAGATTGCTTCGACAACACCGCTGCGCCCGCCTCCCCAAGTGACAAGCCCTCCAACATTGGACCTTTGCTTGCGTACCTCGCCTCGCTGGTATCCAGCCGGTCCCGTGTTTTTGCGCACTTTTGTTGGTAGCCCCGGACGGAGGCTTTCCAAACTGCTCATCCAGGACGTTGGCGGCGTTCTCGTTGGGGCTGGTAGCTAGCATCCGCCAACAAAGCTGGCGAACGCGCAGCCGGTGCTCATCCTTCTCAGTTGGCCGCTCACGAGGCCTCGACGGGATTCGACACCGATCTTCTGCCCCATTGCACTGGGAGGCATGCCGATTTTGCTGTTTCCTAACTGTCTCTGCAGTCCGAGAGACGTGACATACACAGCTGTGGAAAAATCAGCATCAGCCATATTCAAACCGTCGAGGACGCCGACCGACCACCGTGTTAGTAAAACTGGTTTTCTGCAGCAACACTTCTCAAAGGGTGGGGGGCTAAGGAAAAGGGGAAGCTAGTATCCAGCGAAAAATGGATGCATTTGCCACGCAACCATCTGCATCAACGGCTTTTGTTATGGGCCAAAGTGGGATTCATCATGAGGCTCGTGACTCTGCAGCGAGGCATCGCAACTCGGATCCCGGCCTTGAGCCACGTCCCCTGCGAATTTGCGCGTGGAATTAATCCCTTGGCGTCATGACGTTTTTCATAAATAGACAGAGCTTATTTCTTTCTTGCGCGCGACGATGCGCGCTGAGTGCTATAAACAGGCTGTTCCCGTGGCAAATTTCGACCAGAACTACTCCTTGGCCCGTTCGCTCGAGGAGCCACATAAAAGACTTGCTCAACAAGTAGCTCCTCCTCTTGAACCTCAGCTACCTCCCCGTTCTGTTACGCTTTGAAGTAGAATGTTTCCTTCAGCACCATCTCCTCTACCAAACTCTTCACATAAACACCGGCCCGCGTCTTCTGCACACACCATTCTCCCTGAATGTCTATTGCGCCTTCGAGGTCCCAATTTGGTGTTGTAATTGCCCTTTGTCCGTCAATGCCGCAGCCTTCCTCGACCTACTTTTGTGCGTCTTGCAACCCTGCGCGACGTCTGCCGTCGCGACCAGAGCACGACCTTCTTCCGCGCCCGCTGAATCCCATCCGCCAAGTCACCTCGTCCCTTCTCGCGTCGTCTTTTGAACCATGCTTGGAGATATTGACGCCCTAGAGTTTGCGCATTCTTGAGGTTGGTGTTGGCAATGCCTGGAATGGCGGATCGGCAGGAGAGGCTGGTGCCGTCATCGCGGACAAAGCCTGTACAGAACACCGTCAGCAAACAATGCTTCAGGCAAAGCGGTGGGGAGCGTGGCACGGGTCTTGTTGTTGTTGCCGCCATGTGCTGGCGAAGGCACTGGTCGGTCCGTCGCAGGGATGCGGCGCGTCTTTTGGGTGTCCAAAGTAGCTGCGGCTATTTTGGCGGTCTGTTCTGTCGTTTCTGAGGCGGCCTTGCTATCCTGAAGAATTCAGTCAGTCAAATAGCTGGTCCCAAAGTCAAGAACAGTCAAGGAACACCCTAGGGACTTACCGAATTCTTGGCCCTTAGGTATTGTTATTGATCAGCAAACCGCGCAAGGGACCTCTACAATGGCTTTCCAGTCTTCTTTTCATCTGCTGTTACAGACCTGATCGAGCTTGATCCGCTGACGAGTGCCTTCCGCTGGTGGACACTGAAGACGGGGGGTGGCTGTTCAAGGCCCGGGATCTCGCGCAGATCGTCAAAACCCAGGCTTGGAGGATGTCTTTCGGTGCTCGATTCCTTTGCTGTCAAGGGATCAACTGGGTCACTGTCGGGTGTGGTGTTGTGGGATGTTATTCGGGAGCGAGGTTGACGCTTGTGTTTGTGGGATTCCATAAGGTAGTTCTGAGAGTGGAGGATGGATGGGGGAGGCTCTGTCGGAGAAGTCAGAAGCCGCCCTGCCGATTCCTTGTCTGCCCAACAATGGAAGTGTAGCTTTGAGTGGAGACTGGGCACAACCTGGCGGTACGTACCTTTTGGGAGAAACACGCCTCCTCCTGGATGCGGAAAACGGTGAAGATCACCAGCCAGGACCGATTATCGCTTGTTCGCTCCATTTGCCTGGAATGTCACAGTTTGTTTGTCGCGTTTGGATGTCAGCTGCACGTCTCCCGCTGATCAGAAACTGCGTTGCACGAGGGCGCGTTGCCGCCACCATTATTGCCACTGCCCCCCGATGCTGTTGACCATTCCAATTTTTACCCCCAGACCGGGGCGATTACCCGCACCCACCCCGTCCCGGCTCCGGCTGCGACTTGCAGGCTTTGAAGCAGTGCCCACAAGGTCGCAAAGATGCAAATGTCCAGACATGACCTGCTTTGTGTGAACTGACTTGTGCGGTGATCTTTTATGTGGAGGGGGTGGAATGGTCTTTGGCGGAGGGGCGATTTTGGTTCCCTAAGGTACATCCATGATTGCCGGGGTCTGCCCAAATTCTGGCCAACTCTGTGAAGACTGAATGGATTTCCCCGTACAGACCTTGTACGGAGCGTCTGATTGGCGGTTCCCAGCTGCAGGATTGTCTGGACAATGACCGACCAATCGCCTGGCTGCAGTGACATTACTAGGTACCTATCCGTCTGCTGCCAAAAATCCCCCCGATTTGGGGAGAGCGTCGGTCACGTGGTGGTGCCCGTCAAGCGCTGCCTGCCTTCCTGAGTTGTGTCCCAACCCAATTCTTCATGGAAAAGTCAGGAAGCTGGAGGTGCCGGAACGACTGCCTCGGTTGTTGCAAGACACCTCTCTGCCTTCCACGCCCTTCATTCCTCCCAAACAACACGTCTTCTCTTCCCAAACATCACCACCATCTTTCTTGGCCGCCTCCGAAATTCTCCCCTTCTCGGGACGCCGTTCGTTTCACAGCGGTCGCCTGCTACTGCTCTCTGTATCCCCCGTGCCAGACGCGCCGACCAGATATGCCCTTGATCGACGCCTTGGAGCAGTTGAACACGGCGCCACGCGGCAACAAGCTCCTCGCTCTGTAGCTCTGCTGCCAATCCGAGTTCAACGTCGACCGCCGAGGTCGCAAGAGTACCCGCACCAAAACCAATGTTCTCAAAGACACCATACGCGCATGTACGTGCCCCTTCCTTCTCTTTCCCGCTTGTTCGCCTGGTCTGGATCTGACTTGTCACGTCGCCTCTTTAATTGATGATGCATGGTGGACGAGGAAGCAGACCCAGCCCAATGACGCTACTACCGCCGCATACTTCAACTCGCCACAAAGGACCGTCGGCGGGACTTCCAACACCTCCAAAGATCAACTATCAACAAGCAGCAATCCATCAGTCAAGTCTCGCTCGATGACGGTCCAAGAAACGTGTCCGGCGTTGAATCTCCACAGAACTATCCAGGCTACTTCGGTAGCTAGAGACAGATCACCGCCGCCACTTCTTCCCGAAGACGAGCCCCAGGACAACATCCACCTGTACCTTTCGTCAGAGCTAGGCTGTCAAGACCTGTGCAACCAAGACTTTGAATACCAAGACTCTGGCGACCAGGGCCCCAGTCAGCAAGGCTCCCAAAACCTTTGTCGCGAGACGTTCGAGTTCCAAGAGTACCAAGACTTCCGCCCGCAGGACCTCGATCTCCAGAACCACGCTCTACACGACCGTAGTCCCCACGACCTCCCCACCAACTTCCCCGCCAGCCTCGACCAAATCAGCTCGCCAACATCATCTGACATCAGTGACCAACAGCGAGTCAATTTGCACCACTGCCCAGACGTCCCTCGACCCCCTCTATCGATGTCCATCTCAATGACGCGCGACGAGGACGAGGTCCGCGTCAATAAGCGTCATCTTGATGACATGCTAGAGGAATGCGACGCGGACAAGAACGAGTCTGCATTGGCGCAGCCCCAAAGCCAGCGGTGTTCTACTCGTAGAAGTACAACTTAGCTGGATCTCGACGACCTTTTCGAAAGCGATGAGGTTATGACAGCAGACACGCCCGTCGCAGGCAAAGTAATACACAGGCTGTTCCATCGAATGGTTAGCAGCCGTGTTGGCATTGTCGACCCTGTGACCTTGGGTGCATGCTAGATGGACGAAGCGTATGATAAGCTGTAGGCAACCATGGCTAAGTCTGTGGTTCTCCTTCTCGCTAATCATAACGACCACTAAATCTTGCACCGATGGTCTTCGACATCAAAGGAACTGGAGGTCTACGATTTCATGCGGCAAGACGATGACCCGCTCACTCTCGACCCGATCGCCACCAACCAGGTCGTTCAGTTTATTAAATTGGTCCTTACAGAACATTCAGACGAAAGCTTGCAAGGTGCATATCGCTCTCGGTGTCCGTCGAGGGCTCGCCACAAGCCCCACCTGCATCCCACGCAAAAGTATCCCCAGCTGACTTGACACAAGGCGCTTCTCATGAACATCCCCACGACAGTGGCATCTTTGCACTTGAGTTTGCATACCGTTTGACGAGCTCTAGTCACAGCCTTCTCGAGGAACCTCGGACGACTGAAGCCGGCTTGGAACGAGAGCACTTTGGTGGGTTGGGCATCACGTCACCACATTGCACTATTCAAGTAAGAGAGATACTCAATTCTGCGGGTACATCATCAGGTGATACGGTCAAAGATATGTGTGTTTTTCAGAGTCGTCTGCAAGAATTCCACCGTCTTATCGTAGGCGGGCACGCACGAAAGGATCTGGAACGACTGATGAAGGCCGACCAACGGGAAGCCAGCACCAGAGCGCTCTTACAATCCATCAGCAACATCACGTCGGAATACCATGAAAGTAGTGCAGCACGAGAATAAAACAAAGCAGAGGTGTCAGAGTCTTCGAATTCCATGGCGCATGTGCGTCGTGCACATTTTGATTCTTCAGTTCTCCGTGGCCAAGTTCCGGACGAGCGAAACCGAGCTGGAGGCCAACTGAAGTAAGTACCTTAAGTCGATATTGTGTTTCGGACGGGATTCTAGGCTGGTGTAAATGTTTCAACGACGAGAGGTTCTCATTTTCTTCTTAAGTTTAGTTTCTTTTTGTTGTTTCCCTACGAGGGAAGCATAAATTTCGATGTATGTTTATCAAGAGAATGGTGAAATTGGTTGGGTTATTTTTCCTTTCCAATGCTGTCGTGAAGTGAAGCCAGCTGGCCGAAAATGGCGAGCTCGAAGCGAATGCGTTGAATACAGATCGCTGAACGAAAACCTCCTTGACTCCACAAGCCGTCTTCTACATAGCTCGACCAACATACACGACCAACAGTCCGACGGATCTGACTTCCCCGCCAAAGTTTCGCGCGCCCAGATGTATCTACCTCATTCACCCACCCGTCATCCTTATCTATAAGCCCAGGTTGGAGATACTACTCATACCACACTTAGACATCGCCGCTGTTCACCTTATAGTCCACGGATCCTCCAGTATTCAATCTCAGCATACATCCTTTCCCAATCCAGCCAGGCCGGCAGTAACTGGAGAACCCGTCCAACAATCTTTAATTCTATCTTTAAGTATCTATCTACATAAAGAATTTCAAATCTCCCAGTTATTCACGCCATTTTAACGACCCCATCGACTTTATCCCTGCCTTCCCATCGTCCTCTACCTACGTTCGGATACAGCGATCTTTCATCTACTTAAATCACAATCCAAAAGCTTACTATTCCCAGAGAACCAGGCCCGCAATATCACAACCTAGCTTATAGATTAACCTAACATCACACAGGCGCAATCGACGTACTTAGTCAATCGAGAGATTAGACTTGGGCTGTATTCTTATAACCTTACAAAATAGGACGGATGACTATTAAACTAACTAGCTTGATGTTCACGTCTTCTAGGACACTAGGAACACCTCTGTAGAATACTCCCCGGCAACCTATTCGGGCCCTCTCTATAACTTAGGAATGTACACTCCCAGCCATCGTAACAAAACGCAAACCTTCCAGCCTAATAACACAGTATTAGGACCCCTTTAATAACATACCGGCTTCTAGAAAGTAGCCCACGGTCTATTAACTTTAATAGAAACTAGCCGAACTATAAGTAAATAACCTATAAAACCCAAAGAGTAGTTAAGAGAGAAATAAGGAGAGAAATAAGGAGAGAAATAAGGAGAGAAATAAGGAGAGAAATAAAGAGAGAAATAAAGAGAGAAGTAAAGAGAGAAATAAAGAGAGAAATAAAGAGAGAAATAAAAAGAGAAACAAAGAGAGAAATAGAGAGAGAAATAGAAAGAGAAGTATAAAGAGAAATAAAGAGAGAAATAAAGAAAAAAAAGATAGTTAAGAGGATAACAAATACACTAATACTAACTATTATTAATACTTAATACAGCCCCTAATATTAAGGTAATAAGAGTAAGACTATAAATATTTCTAAGATAAGGTTTCCCTATAATATTATTAACTAAACTCTAAAGTTATATAAGTATTTATATATACTAGTATCTTTAGGATTAAGTTACTCTTAATAGGGGGTAATAGTATTAATACGTATACTATTATAATAACTTATAGAAAGAAGACCTAGGATATTATAGGAATCTTTAGGTTTAAAGTTAACTACCTCTTTACTATAATACTTTTTAGTTAATTCTCCCTCTTTCTCTTCCCCCTATGTGAGTGGGGGCGGCATCACTAAGTGGGGCAGCGTTACTAAACTAATAAGAAAGGAGGGCGGGGAGGTAAGTGAGTAGTATACTTACTAAGGGTAGTATATAACTAATAAGAGTAGATAGACTGAGCGAGAGTATACTAGAATTATATTATAAGCCCCACTAGTAGGTAGAAGTAAGGGTAGACTAATATCACTTTATAGGCTAATAAGAGGTCAAAAGCTTATTAGAATTATATTATAAGTTAATAAGAGACTAGGGCCGGCCGTATTATAGACTAATAAGTAGGTAGGGGTCTATTAGAATTATATTATAGACTAATTAGAGATTAAGACTATATTATAAACTAATAAAAAACTAGAGGCCTACTAGAATTATAGTATAAACTAATAAAAAACTAAGAGTCTACTAAAATTATAGTATAGACTAATAAGAGGCTAAGGTTATATTATAGACTAATAAAAAGCTGGGGACCTACTAGAATTATATTATAAATTAATAAAAGGCTAGGGCTATATTATAGACTAATAAGAGACTAGAGCCCCACCTAAATTACTATATAAGTTAATAGGTAAATAGGACTCTATTTAAATTACTATATAAACTAATAAGAGATTAAGGTTATATTATAAGCC
This sequence comes from Colletotrichum tropicicola, assembly GCA_025962755.1. Lineage (NCBI taxonomy): Eukaryota > Fungi > Ascomycota > Sordariomycetes > Glomerellales > Glomerellaceae > Colletotrichum > Colletotrichum tropicicola. Next base: position 7,826 of record JAOWMA010000207.1, on the reverse strand, counting down.
TAATAAGTAAGTTAAGGCCTACTAGAACTACTATATAAACTAATAAGAGACTAGGACTGTATTATAGACCTAACGGGTAAGTTAGGGCCTACTAAAACTACAATATAAGTTAATAAGAGACTAGGGCTATATTATAAATTAATAAGAGACTAGGGCTATATTATAAGACTTATAAATTAACTAAGGCCTATTAAAATTACTATATAAACTAATAAGAAGTTAGAACTATATTATAGGTCTATAAATAAGTAAGTATAATAGGATAATAGTAATATAAGTATACTATAGAGGTTATTAAAAGGTCTTAAAAAAAACCCCTTTATATTTTAAAAGTATTAAAGAAGTTAAGAGAAAAAAAAAAGGAGAGGGGGGGGGGAAACCATAAGTCCCCCCCCTAGTTAAAAAAAAATTAAAAAACTAAAACTAAAAAGAAAGAAAAAAGGGAAAAAAAGAGACCTTAATATTAAGAGTTATAAAAAGTAAAACTAAAAAGTATAATATTTATTATTAAATTAAGGGTTTAATAAGTATATATTAGTACTTATTTGTTATATATAGTATCTATACTTTACACCCCTATTTATATAGGCGTAAAGGCTTTACTCTTTACTTAGGGGAGGTGTTAAATTAAGCAGTAGCTAGAGTATATAAAAAGTGTAGGATTTACAGTCTCTAGTACGGAATAAACGATTAATCTATAGTAGAGTACTTAGTAGGGCCTCCCCTAAGTAAAGAGTAAAGCCTTCGCACCCGTATAAATAGGGGCGTATAGGATAGAAACTATACGTAACAAATAAGTACTAATATATACTTATTAAACCTTTAATTTAATAATTAATAGTCTAATTTGTCTACTTATAACTACTACTATAAATACTATTACCCCTCCTATATTAATAATATATTTAACGTAATAATGTCTACTTTAAATATAAAAATCACACTTAATAAACTTAAGAATTAACCCTTATAGTTTAACTAATTTAAATTACTTATAAAAATCTATAATCTATAGGAATACCTTAACTCTAAATAAGTTAAAGATATTACTATAAATACTTATATACTACTCTAAGTAGTCCTAATACACTCTATAGTCCCTTATATTTCGGACTATCCTTTAGGTATAGTAGTTAATATACTGGTAACTATCTCACTACTAAATAATATAGCTACTATAAGGGTCTAAACCTTTATAGACTTATTATAGTAGAACTATAAGTTTTACTAAGAGTAAAGAATAAACTATACTTATAACCTAAAGGTATATAAAGTACTTACTAAAATAAAATACACTATATAGTAATAAATCTATAAATCTATCTCTATAAATCTCCTATACTACTACTATATAGTAAACCTTACTATAGACTAATAAATTTACTAGTTTAAAATATATATAGGATTTAGTTCTACAGAGTATAAAATTACTATAAAGAATAATTATAAAGTAGTCCTAGTCCTCTCTAAATATAAAAAGTTTAGAACAAAATATAATATTAAAAAGTAGTTTAAATACTAAGAGTAAATAATATATAAAGTATAAATAAGTAACCTATCCTAAGTAAATAAAGTCTACTAATAGTTCCCTATATTTATTAAGGCCCTTAGTAAAAATATAGTTAGTAACTAAATCTATTTATACTAGGTCTCTATATATAAAAAGACTAATAATAACTTACTTACTTTATTAAAGGTTATTATTAGTATTTAATACTACCTTAATAACTTTATAGATAATAACCCTTATTAAAAGAGTAACTATAGTATATTTAACTTAATTACTATAGTACTTACTCTTAATAGTCTATAGGATAAGAGACTTACTATAGAGAAGTATAACCTATAGTAAAACTAAACTTATAAGTATATTACTATATAAATAGAGATACTAAAGATACTCTATAAATATCCTATATACTTTAAAAGGTACACCCTTAAGGGATATTAGTATATATTTAAGTACCTTTACTCTAAGAAATTTAGAGGTAATAACTTAAACTAAGTAGAGATTATTAAAAAGTGAATCGCCCGTAATAAAAACCTTATATACTACGTAAAGGTAATTAAAAATAAGTATACTTTATAGTACTAATTATATAGTAGATATAGGGGTAAAATAGTACTCCTTATAGTGTTTTATATATAATATAAAATATATATACTATATACCTTTATAATACTAAACTTTAGAGTAACAGTCTATATATTTAATAACCTCTTATAGTTTTAAACTCTCTTAGGGGTACCTACTAAAAATTACCTCTAGATAAGTATATAATAAGTTATAATTAAAGAATATAGTACTATAGAGATAAAACTAAAGAGTAGTAAAGGCTATATAGTTAAACTACTACTTAGAGATATAGTTTTTTACTCTAGTTTTATTTATAACTTTATCTTACTAGTTTAGTTATATAAAAGAGGTATTTAGTAAGATATAAACCTATAAAATAAGTATTTACAGCGCGTAGATTATACGTACTTAAGTGCCCTAAGTAAAATTACGAACTAATAAGTTATTTAATACTAACCTATAGTTATAGAGATAGTATTCCTAATAGTAACTACACGGTCGAAACGACTATCTAACGGGCCCTTAGTACTATATAACTACTATTAATACACTACTATAACGAAAAAGTATCCTATATATAGAAATAGATAGATATAGTACTATTACTTAGGGTACTTAGGGCCTAAAGTAATATACTACTTCTTTAATATAACCTATAAAGTTTACCTCTTTAAGTTAATAAAAGATATACAAATAATAAATTATAAAGTATATACTAAAAGTAAGATAAGGTACTAAGTATAAAGGGTACCTTACGAAAGTACATCTTAAGTAGTCCTAAGTATATATATAATAATTAACTTTTATAAATATAATATAGAATATAAGGGATACTATTATTCTCTTATATTTTTAAATAGAGCCTTAGGCTTAATATAAGACTTTTACCTATATAACTAGACCTATAATATAATTATTACTATAATAAGGAGTTTTTAATATACTTTAAGAATACTTATAACTACTATATATAAGTAATTAAGTATAATAATAAGATCTTAAAGGGGGACTAAATTAAAAAGGTCTTTTATATACATAATATCTACGTAGAGCTAAGTACCCTAAATATATAAGTATAAAATAGTAGTATAGAATGTATTATAACTATAATTAAAGAGTATATAAGAACTATAGTAATTACTATAAACCTACCTAATATACTATAGTTAGAAATAATAAAAGTAGTAATATACCTATATAATTAAACCCCCTTAGCTATACGAGGTTAGAAGACCCTTAGGGGACCCGTTGGCGCGCGCGACCGGCCCCACGCGCACAACCCGGCTTACTTTTCTCCCCCCTCCCCCCTCTCCCCCCCCCTAACCCCCTCTAATCCCCCTCTAACCCTAACTCTAAAGTAATAGCGGGGTGTAAGTAAGTATAGAGGTATAAGCGGGCGCGAGTGGGGGTATACCCTTTTATAACTATAGTTACTAAGCTAAGTGGGAACTACAACTATAAAGGAGAGAAAGGGAGAGGAAAACTAGGGACACTAGGGACTATAGTTATAAAAGGAAGAGGGAGAGGGAAGGAGAGCTAAGTAAACTAGGGACTATAACTATAAAAGAGAGAAGAGAGAGAAACTAGGGGCACTAGAAACTATAGTTATAAAGAGATTATAACTATAAAGAAACTATAGTTATAAAGAGATTATAACTATAAAGAGACTATAGTTATACAGAAAAGGGAAGAGGGGAGTTAAGAACTATAGTTAGTAAAAGAGAGAGGGGGAAGTAGGGGATAATAGTTAGGGGGGGGGGAGAGTAACTTACTATAGTTATAAAAGGGTAAGAAAGGGGGGGTAGGAGTAAGTATTATAACTATAAAGAAATAATAACTATAAAGAAAAGGAGAGAAGAGAACTAAGAACTATAGTTATAAAGGGGAGGGGGGAAAGTAAAGAGTAATAAAGGGAGAGTAACCTACTATAGTTATAAAAGGATAAGAAAAAAGGAGTAAAAGTAAGTATTATAGTTATAAAAGAGTAAAAGAGTAAATAGGTTAATAAGGGAGAACTAACTAAAATAGTTATAAAGGAGAGGGGAGATAGTAAGAGTAAAGTACTATAACTATAAAAAAGAGATAGAGAATAATAAAAATAAATACTATAACTATTAAAGTAAAAAATAAAAGATATATATATACTAACTTAACTATAAAAGTAAAATAAATATACTATCCTATCTACCCTTTCTATTATAACTCTAAATAATCTATACCTCACTTTACCTTACTCTACTCTCTTACTATCTCTATATACTCCTTTTTTTTATCTTATATTCCCTTATTATTCCCCCCACCCCCTTTCCTATTTTTTTTTCTCTCTAAACTATCTTAGTTCTTCTCTCTCTTTATGTTAATATTTATTATCTCCTATAATAAATTAACTATTAAAAACTTAAAAAACCTTAAGAAAGCCTCTTCTAATAACTTAGTAGCCTCTTATAAAATATCCTTTTTAATTATCTTAGCTTAAAACTTAATACTACTATAACTTATAATTAGTTTTATAGTTATTATAATATAAGTTACTTAGTCTTAATAGTTAGGTATATTAATCCCTCTTTAGTACTTTTATACTTATACTTATAATAATTTAACTAACTAACTATCTAAATTAACTACTATAACTATAACTAAAGTAAGTACTACTTTTTTATCCCTATTAACCCTAGTAGGTATAACTATAACTATAAAGATTAAGACCTACTCTCTCCTAAGTACTATCTTTATAAAACTAAATATTATATACTTATAGACCTTACTTATTACTAAGTAGTTACTAATAAAGTATTAAATAGTTATAATAAGTACCTTAGACCTAACTATAATTTTATCGTTCTATAGTAGGCCCTAGAGGTCTTTAGCCCCTTTATTTATTAAGTTTTATAATTTAACTACTACTACTCTATTTATCTCCTTATTTTACTTTACTACCTAACTTACTAACTATATAGAGTAGACTCTCTAAGTAGTTACCCTAACTATATTACTATTATTACGTAAGATATATATCTTAAATAGTAGTATACCTTTAAGGTCTTAGTTAGATACCTATTACTTATTATTAACTACTATACTAACTATTATAGTCTTACTCCCCTTCTTTTCTATCTACTAGGAGTCTGAGGTCGTAAACTACTAATAGTCTAAAGTGTAGTTTTTATTAGCTATCTAAAACTAAATATAGTTTAGTTTTTTAACTATTATTAGGTATAAAGTCTTAATTATAGTAATTTATATATTTAATATAGTTTATTTTTATATAAAAAATATATTTAATAAGAGACTATTCTTAGATTTATTATTTTAAAAATATTAAAGACTGAATTTTATACTAAAAAGTTAGTTAGAAATACTTACCTATTCCTAACTAAATTTTATACTATAGAACTATATAGTATACTTAGAAACCTGCCTCTTATGCGCGGCGGGGCGGCGTCGCGGGCTAATAGGGAGGCGGCGCGCAGGGGCAAGGCGTAAGGGCCCTCATAGGAACGATGTCACTAGTTAGTGAGGGCCCTGGGGCCGCGTCGCCCAGTCAACGAGGGCCCGGGGCCCCATGGGAACTGTGTCGCAAATATAATGAGCAGTTGAGGGGCTGACGAGAAGAAAAGGGCGTTACTAGCCCGTGAGAGCCCGGGGCCTATGGGAACGACGTCGTAAGCTACTAAGAGCCTGGGGCTGCGTCGCTAGCTAATAGGCCTACTGGAACCGCGTCGTAAGCTAATAAGGGCCCGGGGCCGCGTCGCCAGCTAAAGAGTGGCCGGGGGGCTTACTAGAAGGGTGTTACCAGCCTATAAGAGCCCGGGGCCCTACTAAAACTGCATCACAAGCTAATAAGAGCCTAGGGCCGCGTCGCTAGCTAATAGGCCTACTAGAACTACGTTATAAGCTAATAAGTACCTAGGGGCCTACTAGAACTATGTCGTAGATTAATAAATAACTAAAAGCTCACCGGAACTACGTTGCAAACTAATAAGTAGCTAAGGGCCTATAGGAACTATATTATAAGCTAATAAGGGCCTAGGGCCCACTAAAACTACGTCGTAAGTTAATAAGTACTTAGGGCCGTATTGTTAGTTATAATAGACCTACTAGAACTACATTACAAACTAATAAGGGCCTAGGGCTATATCACTAGTTAAAGAGTAGCTAAAGGGCCTACTAGAACGATATTACTAACTAATAAGTACCTAGGGCTATATTATAAGCTAATAAGTAACTGAGGGGCTTACTAAAACGATATTACTAACTAATAAGTGTTTAGGGCTGTATCGTAAACTAATAAGTAGCTAAGGGCCTATTAGAACTACGTTATAAGTTAATAAGCGCCCAGGGCTATATTATAAGTTAATAAGCGGCCGAGGGGCCTACTAGAACGATGTTACTAGCTTATAAGAGCCCAAGGCCCTACTAGAACTACATTATAAGTTAATAAAAGCCCGGGGCTATATCACTAGCTAAAGAACGGCTGAGGGGCCTACTAAAACTATATTATAAGTTAATAAGCGCCCGGGGCTGTATTACTAGTTATAATAGGCCCACTGAAACTATATTATAAACTAATAAAAGCCTAGGGCCGCATCACTAGTTAAGGAGTAACTAAGGGACCTACTAGAACGATATTACTAACTAATAAATACCTAGGGCCACATTATAAGCTAATAAGTAGCTAAGGGCCCACCGGAACGACGTTACTAGTTAATAAGCGCTCAGGGCCTACTAGAACTATATTATAAGTTAATAAGTACTTAAGGCTGCGTCATAAGCTAATAAGTGGCTGAGGAGCCTACTAGAACGACGTTACTAGTTAATAAGCGCCTGGGGCTGTGTCGTAAGCTAATAAGTAGCTAAGGGGCTTACTAAAACGACGTTACTAGTCTATAAGGGCCCGGGGCCCTACTAGAACTGTATTATAAATTAATAAAGGCCCGGGGCTATATTACTAACTAAAGAGCGGCTAAGGGGCCCACTAGAACGATATTACTAGCTAATAAGTACCTAGGGCCGCGTTATAAATTAATAAATAACTAAAGGCCCACTAAAACTACGTCATAAGCTAATAAGTAGCTAAGGGCCTATTAGAACTATATCGTAAGTTAATAAGCACCTAGGGCTATATTATTAGTTAATAGGCCTACTAAAACTATATTATAAGTTAATAAGTACCTAAGGCTGTATTACTAACTAATAGACTTACTAGAATTATATTATAAACTAATAAGCGCCCAGAGCTGTATTATAAGTTAATAAATAACTAAGGGCCTACTAAAACTATATCGTAAACTAACGAGGGCCTAGGGCTGTATTATAAGTTAATAAGAGAGAATAGTAACAACGTAGATACTCTACTAAAGTTATAAGGAGTTTTAAAGAGAACTTTTTTAATATTAAAAATATTAAAAAACTAAAAAAGAAAAAAAAAAACTTTTTTTAAAAAAAAAAAAAAAGAGAAAAAAAAAGAAAAAAAAAAGACCTATAAAGACCCCACCCTCCCTAAAAAAAAAACCTAAAAAAAACCTTAAAAATAAAAAAAAAGAAAAAAGAAAAAAAGAGAGAGAGAAAGAGAGAGAGAAAGGTAGAAAAAAGACCTTAATATTAAGAGTTATTAAAAATAAAACAAAAAAGTATAATACTTATTATACTATTAAACTTTTAACTTAATATTAAACTTTTTTATATATTTTTATTATAACTTTTTATTATTTTAATACTTTACTCTTTTTTATCTTAAAATAACTATTAC
>JAOWMA010000206.1:0-95182 GCA_025962755.1 Colletotrichum tropicicola | reverse complement strand
TTATTAACCTATTACTATATCTATTATTATTATTAAATAAAATTAATATCTAATATAATAATTAATAAATAATTAACTTAGTTACAAAAAATCTTATTACCTTATATACTAAGTTTTATTATATAAATATATATAACTACTAACTATATCAAAAAGTTAAAAAAGATCATTTTAGAGTTATTTATACTCTCTTAAGATAGTTAATTATAGATAAACTTATAAAGCTCTTATAACAAAAAAAATACACCACTTTTATTAAATAAATAAATCTTATAAGTAAAAAATAAAATATTAAAAAAAAACAAAAAATTAAAAAAGAAAAAAAAAAATTAGAGATATAAAGAGTTTAGAATTAAATAGATAATAACTTATTATATAGTTAAATAGAAAAACACTATACTTTTACGTTAATAAGCATACTTATTTAATAAAGATAACTTTACTTAAAGGGCGTATTATATAACAAGGGTATTCTAACTGTATCACTATAAAACATAAAAGTCGTCATCTCACCACCTAAGTAAGGAGTTTCTAAACTCAATAAGAATAATAATAAGATTATCACCAAATATGCCCAGACCACAGAAATTAACAGTTGAAGACATTCGCAGATCTATCCTATACGTATTTACTACGTGACAACCCACGAAACAAGCGGCATCTTCCGAACATCCCCCTCACCAACCGCCGTCTCCAACAAAGAAGCGGCATGAAGATGCGGAGAAGGAAACTGAAGAGGAACTAGAGGCTGCTCTCAAGGATCGGGGTTCACCGGGCGGCAGCGCCGGCCGATTCCGCAGACGAGCTCAAAGAGAAAACAAGCAGAATTAGACACATCTGTCTTGGTCGAACCAGTTAACCACCACTTGTCTCGCTTCTTCGAGTTGCCGGCTTTACTCATGGGTCTTTGGGAAGGATTGGGTTGTGATGCACTGTCACAAATGAAAATCAGAGACGGTGAAAGGGTGTGGTGTCATACAGGTTTGCGCTGATGAGGTTGAGGTAGTGGGTGCGCTCAGAAGCTTTTCCATATTGGGCTGGTCATCAATGTGCAATCAATAGTAACGTAAGCATTGGTTTTCAACAAACCAATGTTTTTTTTTCAGCTAAAGAGGTCAATTGCCAATCAAATTAGTCATGAAGGCCTTCTTACAGCATGAGATGTTCAAACTTCAAGGGGCGACACCCATGGGCAGGGCTCCGAGAAGATAACACGGCGGTCCAGCATCAAAACATGTTCCAATAATTGATGTCTTTCGTGCTGCGGTTTCCAATCAAAGCAGTCCCCATCAGAGGATGGTAAGCTCGTTGGTTCTGAACGTCCGACCCAAAGTCAGGGAAGTTCCAAGAAAGACACACCACCATCTTGGATCCAGCTCCTGAGATGTTGGATGGGTAAGCATAGATGACGGCCAGTTGCCATTCTCTTGCGTCATTGGTGCTAGAATGTGAGCGGCTTGTGCGTCCTTTTCCTCCCGTCAGACTGAGGGCGCCCTCCAAGTTGCCCGAGAAAGGTGGATTTATCCCTACCAAGTCCAAAGAAATGCTGTCACGGGCAGCCATGGAAGCTAGAGACGGTAGTTGCTCGTTGAGCCCTGTGTTTAGGAACTCCCTTCCCCTCTCAATCACATCTTCTGTTGATTTTCTTCCTGTTTGGAATCTTGTTGCCGTCAAGTATGCTTGCCATCTCCTCAATTACTCTAACAATAATCCTGCTACCAAGGTTATGAAACAAAAACCTTCAGCATCAACAAAAATACCACTAGAAGGGTAGGTGGATTGGATTATAAGCTGTCTTAAACCAGACTCGGCGTTGAGGCTTGCGAGTAATTCAGTCTCTAGTTCATGAAGAAGACAAGAGGAATAGTTTGCCAATGAGGAGAGGGCGATACAGATGCCGATGATGGACTAGGTTTCTGGCAGAAGGAGAGAGAGTGCACACATCCTTGGTTAGTGTTTCTTGAGAGAAGGAATCTCCTTCGTATTACTTTGGCAATCTAAAACTGGCCTTTAATACCTTCCTTTTGTGTCTACTGTGTTTTTTAACTCTTCTCTCCTAGAACAAGCTTCATATACTCCACTCTCGTTTGTTAATTTTCCGCGTTGAGACGTCGTCGTGCCCATAAATGAACAGGTTACTGACGGTAGGATAGTAAAAAGGCGGCCCCTAAGAGATATAAAGTTACTCAGACATCTATTGGCACTACCCGAGTTTGATTATTAATCTTACGGCAGATCTCTTCAACTGTCTGATGAGGGGCAGCAGTCAATAATGGCAGATATAACTGTCTGAAAGACCAGACATCATCGATTAGCATCATGAAATGACAGTGGCCAACAGCCACTGGAATACTACCCAAATTGGCGTTTGCTTCAGCATGAATTGCTCAGCGTACCACTAACCATCGACGGAATTCTTAAGAGTGGCCTTTTTATAACGACTTGCGCACTGCACAGTCGCATTTTCGACGCACTACGCTCAGCTAAAACATCTCAATTACAGCTCTTGCCTCCGCCACTTTTATTTTGATTTGCTTCATGTATGGCTCTGCCAAAATGGGCATCATATTCCGTCCTGGCTCATTTAGTTGGGCTTCTTGCCCTTGGGCTTGCCACCCTTGTTGCCTTGAAGAGCCTGTGTTCCAATTAGCGAGTTACTTTTGCCAGTATGTTACCCAATTCACTTACAGCCTTCTGGTTATCCTTGTTCACCTTGATACCCTTATCAAACTCGCCCCCGAGCTTCTTGATTGTTTTCTTATCAGCCGCAGAGGTATTGCCCTTCAGACCCTTGGCTTGCTTCTCTTCTTTCGCCTGCGCACCTTGAACCTGGAGGGGGACTGTCAGCATCTCCAAACTTTTCACATGCCTCCCCTTACCCCGAATCACCACTGAGGTTTTCTCACCTTCTTAAGACCATCCGTCAATTTCTTGTTGCTCTTATCAGCGTTCTTCTGATTTTGCGCGCGGACTTTCTCCCCCTTCTTGATGTCGCCAACGAGCTTGCCCTTGTCCTTGTTAAAGTCCTTGGGCTTCGCTTTCGCCAAAGCCTTGGCGTCTTTCTTCTCGGACTTTTGGATAGAAATGTTCTTGTCGATGCCGTTGGCTACCTTCTTGGCGTTCTTTTTCCCATCTCCTCCCTTTTTGTTGCTAGCTCGTGCGACAACGCCGTCTGACGACACCGGTAGCGGCAGAGCAATGACGAAGGTGAAGAAGAGGAAGAGGGACAGGATGAGCTGAGTATAACGCATCTCGAAAGATTTGGTGGAATTAGAAATAGGCTTAGGTGAACAAGTAAGTAGGCGTCTAGCCGTGGAATAATATGGCTTGATGAGTTGAGAAGAGGTGCTGCACAGGCGAAGGATACACCTAACCTGGAAGCGGGTGATGGGACTGATTTATATAGGGAATCCGTCGGCTCAATGCTAATGGCCCTTTCGAGTAATCATCTCGATCGGTTGGGCACATGCACATCTCCCGAGGGACGTCGAGCAGTCTGGCCATCATGCGACGGGATTTCTCCTCAGTTCCCAGACGCGATGCTTTGGGGGGGTCGTTTCGTTGTTCGATGGATGAAGCTCCTGATTTGTCGCACAAGACGGCCATGACACGCGCCCATCGGCGCGTCTCGTCTGAAGTCGGAAATCAATTGACAAGTGACAAGCTTTTGGGTGGAGTCGAGACGGAGAAAGTTTAGCCGCATGAGCGTTTTGCAGTGGGTGGAGAGACAAAGTTTAGGCTCGCTTGCCATAATGTGCTCTAAACTCTTGACTAGTGCCGAGAGTCCTGAGCTTCTCTTTCATCTTTGTTTTAGCCATGTTGGAAGATTAAACTTCTCGGACATTTCAACCAGATTCCTCATGCGGCCGGGGAGAATTGCCTGGTGGGAGTGCGAGACGAGGTCCGCTGTTGGGTTCTTGGTGAGCTGACACGGGGGATCCCCTGGGTGATCGACCGATCATCGTCTGAAGATGGTGTCCTCGAGTAGTCGACCACATCTTTGTCGTCCAAACAACGTCGCCAAGAAGGCCAAGAAGCTGCCAATGTTGCACCCTTCAAGATGACCGTCGATCATCAACCGAGCAGTCGGATCTATACCAAGTCACGTAATACTATGCGCTATCCTCCCCAGAATCCACGGCTAAAGCGCTCAGTTGACTCATCATACATCATATTTAGCGCCAGAAAACAGACGACTAGTCTTAAGGAGGTCGAATTTCTCGTCAGCCCGACCTGTTTCAAGCGCTAATTGAAGGTTGAGGGCAACCCCAGCAAGCACCGGAGCTAATGAGCGACGTCGAGTCTCAGAATAACGGCACTGCAAGATCCCGCGTCTGTTTGATGCTTAAATCGATAAAAGGCAATGTTGCAGGACATTTCCAGGCGCACAAGCACACTGCCCTACTGCCCTACTGCCCTACCGCCCTAACGCTTGTGGCGTGATGCATGGTCGGAAATCCGGCAGGCTGACTTCCACAACCCAATGAGCCCAGGCCATCCCTAACGTATGCATGCTGCAGCCAGAGAGTTTCCGACGGGCGATTTCGGCGCAACAGTACCGAAGGCCGAGCAGAAAATGCCCAAGGTCCTGAAACTTAGGCTTCGGCCTCCATTGCTGAGATTACTCTGGCTCATGACTGGAAAACAGCTGCGGAAATGCACAAATCGTCACCCCGATGCCTCTTCAATGGTTATCGGAGGGCAATGGGGAACTGACCAGATGAGACACATATCTAAGGGACCGAGAGGGAATGTTCAATTCAGGAAGCTACGGAATTGGCCGGTTGGAAGGAAATAGGAATGCAGAGGGATTTGATTATCGCCCGAAATTTGGAAAAGTTCGAATCTTGTCTCGTAACCGAAATCAGGAGGACTCTGTGACAACAAACTGCTATAGAACTAGGGTGCTCAGTAAGTTCATATAAGTTGACATCAATTTTGTTTCGGCATCTTCTGGTTCACAAATACTGAGCGTTTCCCAGGAACTGAAATCATAAGAAAAAAGGAATGCCGGGCAGGAGAACGTAAGTGAAATGCTCAACGGGCCGTACCTCACATCATGGCCAGGAAAAGATTTCTCCTGAAATAATGGCTATTCTGAACCAGGTATTACTTCTCTTTGACTGCACATATCCTCAGACAGCTAATTTTCTGTTTGTCTGGAGAGCCCAGCTTCATAAACACCTATTGCTGACTTTGACAACCGAAAGGCCCTTGCCCCATCTTGCAAAAGCCCAGTGATAACTGCTAAGTGACAATATGAGTTCTACCAAGTCCTAACATTTAGAGACCCCCTCAGAGATTTTGTGACTGCCTGTAGATGCAGTTAACGGGCCTAAGGCGATACTGAGCTCGCACGCGGTTGTATCAAAATATTGTCTTGACGGACTTCTTGAGGCGAATCTGAGGCATCAATGGAGTCAGTCTCCTGCCACGGCCGAGGAGTTTCAGGGCGTCAAATCCAAAGCACAGGCCCAGAACGACAATGAAGAGAAGATTATGACAAGTCATGGACAGAAAGCAGGAGAGTCCGCAAACATGGAGTCGTCGGCCCCCCGCAAACTTACAGCCTCGGGGAAAAGATTGGACGGAAAGTCCGAGCAGGGTTCCTCCAGCGGCCTAGTCCGAGAATGCGCTGTCGGAGCGAACGTTGCGCCCGTTCGGATCAATCCGTTAGCGCCTCCACTTGCCGGTCTGGGAACTACCCCGACCACGCGGGAACCTTCAGGAAAGTTTCCATCCCAGCGGCCCTTCTCGGCCCCGAAAAGACACTAAAGAGATTCTACGCAGGAAGATGAGGAGATGGGCTGCAGGAGTCGGGGATGCGGGGATCGAGATCAGGACAGCCAAGGGTTTCATGATCGTTGGCGATGCATAAGAAGGGCGAACAGAAGATAAGAGTCAAGGAAGAGAAGGGAGAATAAGTGCAACATAAAACTGAGCAGGTCGATTAGTGGAGAAAGTTGTGAACGAGACTGATTAGAAGGAAAAGGGAAAAAAAAAGGAAAAAAGACACTGCCGCCTTTCCAAGTTTGCTTGAAGTCATGGAAAAGGTTGTCTGTCACCGTGCCGTCACCTTGGAGTGTCTGGCTTACTAATCGGTGTCGTCGGAGAGGCCTTCCGATGCGGGGCCGTTACCGGAGGGCTGACCAAGATCAACTCCACTTCTGCCACCCGCGGCGAATCAAAGTCACTTCCTGCTCCAGTTCCCCCAGAGCCTCGCGCAGACGAGCCAATCATCCGCGGCAATTAAAAAAGCTGTGGCTTTTCAGTGGGGCATCGGAGGACACGACGTTCCAGTCTTCGGAATCGGGTCCACGTCGTCACATGAAATGAATCAACCCCACGTCCTGCCAGGAGCCTCAGTCAGAAGCATCATCCAGTCAATACTTTGAGCCCATTATCAAGAAGACCCCTCACAACCCGCCTTCAATATGACTCCCAGTCTCCAGCAAGCCAAAGTCTCTTTCATCGGCGGCGGCAACATGGCCGCCGCCATCATCGGTGGCCTTCTTGCGAAGAACATCCCGAAGCAGAACATCTACGTCTCGGAGCCTTGGGATGTGAACCGTGAGAAGATGGCCGCACAGGGTGTCCGCACGACAACATCCAACGTCGAGGCCTCCAAGGACGCCGACATCGTCATCCTGGCCGTCAAGCCCCAGGTGTGCAAGCCTGTTTGCGAGGAGCTCGGAGCCGGATGGAAGGAGTCGCAGAAGCTGCCGCTGGTCATCTCCATCACTGCCGGCAACAAGGTCGCGAGCATCGCCGACTGGTTCAAGCAGAGCGGTGGCAGTGCGCCTCACATTGTGCGCGTCATGCCCAACACGCCGGCGCTGGTGGGCGAGGGAGCTTCCGGCATCTACGCCGGCTCTGACGTCACAGAGGATGAGAGGGCGTTGACGACGGCGCTGTTGGGCAGTGTGAGCAAGGCTACGGAGTGGGTTGACAAGGAGGAGCTTCTTGATGTTGTCACTGGACTGTCGGGTAAGTGATGCCCCAAGTGATGTCCCTGTCAGAGTTTCGGAAAACGTGTATGCTGACCGAGTCAAGGATCCGGCCCCGCATACTTCTTCGCCTTTGTTGAGCACCTCATCGCTAGCGCTACGAAGCTCGGCCTATCCGAGGAGCAAGCTACCCGCTTGGCGACACAGACCTGTCTCGGCGCGGGCAAGATGCTCGTCGAGTCATCTGACGAGCCTTCGCAGCTTCGCAAGAACGTCACCAGCCCTAACGGTACGACTCATGCCGCTCTCGTTAGCTTTGAGCAGGCCGGCCTGAAGGAGATCGTCGACGGTGCAGTCAAAGCAGCGACGAACCGTGCTGAGGAGCTGGGGAAGCAGTAGACATTTTACGATGAAACGCACGTCATGAAATAGGACGACGAAAGAAAAATAGAAAATAGAAATAGAGATAGACTTCAACTGTGCTTGAACGAATGGAAGGTGCCTTTGGAGAGAGTTTACTAGACGTCGCGTTAGCTCAAAATCTCATGGCCAAAATACCTAGCGCAGTAGCAGGTGCAGCACGTCAAAGATACTCGAGTTTTCCCTGGTAGACTATAGCCAATGGCCAACATGGACTCACCAACACCGCCGGGCAGGCACCGAGCGTCGGTAAACCCCTCTTAGCTTGATGCGATCAAGTCTTTCCATGTACGGGGCTGCCTTTCAGCGAACTCCGCCGGACCTACTGATGCATCCGGGGTTTGAATTTATCCAGGGGCGCGGATAATCAATGCCTGCAGTCAGGGTTGAGTTATCCACGGATGGAATTTCCGACGCTTCTTTCGCAAGGGTAGAGCTACATGAATCGAGAATATTTCATATATCTTGGGAAGACTAGAGAACTTGTAATACACAAGAAAATTCGAAATTGTACGTGGGCAAGATAGGAAGCCACGGCCTGAAGCCAAGGCCTGAAGCCAAGGCGAGAACGCGATCTCGTGATTGATATCATTGTCAGCGCTCGAGTCAATCCAAACGTAATCAAGTAAATCAAGCAATCAGTCAAGCAAATTGAGGCTATTCCCAGGGCCAAACAGTCAAATACAACGGGCTGATGTTTTGATATGTTTAACCAAGCCGAAGGCCACCCGGATAAATAGAAAGTCCGGCCTCCGGTCTAATAGGAAGAGCTGTATTTCCGGCTGTATTTCCGGCCCCGGCCTCCAGCTTTAGTACCCACTATAGGCAGGGGACCGGGCCCGGATGGGCCCGGACCGGCCCCCATGCCGGCCCCCATACTGGCCCCGAGGGCCCCACACCATCCCTAGCCCCCGGCCCGGGCCCGGGCCAAAAATCATCGGCACAGGCCTGAATTGAACCCATAGATCTGGAAAAGTGGGTCCAACTTAAAAAAAATCGCGCCTGCCGCGCTGTACGCCTCTACACCACTAATAGTCCACTTATATCAAATCAAGCAACTAAATACCAAACAGTCAAGCGAGCCTGGATTCTCCTGGCAATCAGTCAAATTCAGGCCTCCGATTTGGTCTGATTGAATTGATTCAAGCGCTGATCATTGTGGAAGTAACCACCCCAAGCCATTCAAGCTCGATGGATAACAACATTACCTTCCACACCAAAGGGCCTCTCGGATGAAGTTCCGACGGAGTTCTGCTGATATTCATCGCTTTCGTTACGGAAACCTACCTTGTGCGTCGTCTAGGATCTCCGGAGACGGACTGACAACGTGATGTTTATGCTGGTTGAGTCGTCGGCCTGCGCGGCCGTCCGGGCTTGACGAAGTGCATGTCCAGAAACAAGGCCGGTCACAGGAAAGCCTGCCCCCAAAGATTGCCTTCACTCCTGTGTAATGACCAAAACTTTATTTGCTCCTTGAACAGGGGATACGAGTGCCAACACCCAGTGACGATGTTCGAGATCACTTCTCCGCGGGTATTTCGTGTCTTTGACGCCACGCGGCTATTTGACAGTCGTCACTCTTTGAGCTGACAGATATCATGGTTATGATCGCCAGTTAAGCCAGCTTGGCAATTGGGCCCAAGTTTCAAGTGCGCCTGTCGTCCAATGTCGCGTCGCTTGGCGGCATCTCGGCGTTTACTCCAGCGCAGATCATCCGCCATCCCTACACGGGGCGTCCCACGACTCGAGGTAAACTTACCGCTAGGCCGGTCCCGTCTCCTGCGGGCTCCGGGTCGCGACTTTTCGTCGTGACAAACTCTATTCTGAATGGCCTCATGTTTGGTGAGTGATCGACAACCCTGTGTTGGAATATGTCCAGACAGACGTTGCTAACGGCCCCATGTCAATGGTAGAGAAGAACTCCGCCTTTACGAATCATGCTTGAAGGGAACATTATGTGGTTTCCCCCCCAGAAGTTCGTGAGTCTGGGGAGCAACTCTAGCCCCCCGAGTTTCATCCTAAAACATTCTGCTCGCCATCATCTGAATTTTGTTCGTTATGGGGCTATCCATCCGATAATAGAGTTACTGGACTCCGATCGCTGGCAGGGTGCATCCCCCTAGTTGCCGGAGACCATGGATGATGATTCGGCGAGTTGCGGCCGGCGAGCGGCGATTTGTGTAGTTAGGAAACGGAAACCAGGCCACCTGCCACAGGTCGATGCTGGTTCTGACTGGTACGAGGAATTCGCGCGGCAAGAGCCATCAAGCAAAGTTAATTAGGTTCGACTCCGAAACTCTCAGCTTGGGGCATCGTGTAATGCGGCACCTCACGGGTCGTATCGAAAGGCCGGAAGAGAGTGTACACTCCGTCTGTATCCGGTGACTCACGATGTAAATTCTTGCGTCACTGAAAGTTGTGGCACCTCTTTGGAGTACAAAAGCGGAAGAAGACCCCCGTCTAGTCGTCACGAACTCATCCACGCAACAAAATTCCATTCATTCTTTCCTCGTCTCCAAACTTTTCACTTCGTTTTCTCATTCCGGCCGGATTCGGACCTTCTTTTTACTATTTTAAATCCCTCAAACTGTTTGTCTAGTCCCAAAAACACATCCATCAGCTAAAATGCGCTTCACACTCGCCCTCATCTACTTCCTTCTTACTCTCACCGCCGCCCTGCCCATTGCGAACCCGGCAAAGGACAAGGGCTCTTCTTCGGACAAGAAGAAGCTCGTTAAGGGCATCAACGACAATCTCAACGCCGGGAAGAAAGAAATATCTGCCACGGAAAAGGCCCAAAACGCTGCCAAGAAGAACGACGCCAAGGGGCTCAAGAAGGACGAGAAGGCCATCAACGGGGCCTTGGACGAAGCCATCAAGGACCGCAAGAAGAATCAAAAGATTGCGGGCAACAAGGACCCCGCACTCACCAAGGGCCTGGGAAAGGTCGAGAACGCGCAAAAGGGTGCCAAGCAAACCGTCAAGGGTCTGACTGGCGACCCGAAGAAGGACAAGGGCTCACTGGATAAGCTGGACAAGACCTTCAAGAAGGGCAAGACTACCAATGAGGCTAATTTGAAGGAGGTGAGATTTTACCAATCGGTGTCTTCAAGAGAATAGATGCTAACGTTTGATTAGGCTAAGAAGAACTTCCACTAATGGGGAACTGATATTTCTGTACTATCACTGGGGCATAGAGCATAGAAAGCGAAAGGATTAGAATTTGTTCTTTGGATAAGACCTGGATATATGCTGAGCTGTGTATGGGGGTCTGATAGGAATGAAGTAGTCAGCATACAGGCTGAAGCGATACGGTACATGATTCCAACATCGGTAGACAAATCTAAGTCTGAAAGAATGAACGAGGTTGAGCGTAACCATAGATGGTGTTGTACCGAGTTTCAACGCCCTATAGAGCACCCGCATAGCAAAAACCGACATGAAACAATCAGGTCCTTCTAAAGAAAGTGCCCTGAGTTAATGCACTGGGCTAATAGAACTGACATATGCTCATCATCTGATCGTCACGAAAACACTGCGGAATCAAAAGCCTTCGTTCATGGCATTAGACTGTGGACATTTAACATGATGATTCTAGACCCACTGTTTGTCGAGACAAGATACCGGATATCCGTCAATTTCAAGTCCTCTCAACTAACCGCTTCGTTGCAATCCTTGTCCGTTTTCCACACAGCCAGAGAGGGACTGTGAGGAGCGAGAACATGCCCATAAGCATGCCAAACACCCCAAACGGCTCAGCCGGACCTTTCTCCTCAACCCAGTGTGCAACAAAAAATGTCCAAGCGAAAGCAATTATGGCTCGCATGATGGTCACGATGACAAAACAGTCGCCGGCCAGGCGTCCATATGAGTCGATCAGCTGTGGCACGCGTCATGTTAGTTGTCAGACCCTCCGACTCGCAGGAGTAGGTATCTTAAACTCACATAGTTGAAGCCAATTGATGGTATCTGCATTAGGCCAAACGCCACCATTGCGTACCCAAAACAAAGGCCCACCCAGCCATTCTGCGAAGGATGCTGCGCCGAGAAGCCAAAGGTGAAGAAACCGCCCGTGGCGATGACCAGCGCAGGAAACAGTGTCGGGAGTCTGCTTTCAGGCTCCGCCAGTCCGCCGGCCTGCGCTTTGACCGTCTTCCTAAGCCGGGAGTCTGAGAGGAGATAAGTGTACAGCGCGCCAAAGATGGTGCCAATGACGCCACCAATGTTGATGAGGCCGACGTTGGCGCCCCATAGGTACGGAGGAGCACCGACTAGCTGCGGCCCGACAGTGGAGATTGTGACGATGCCGCCGACGAGCCCAGCGTAGTGGAACATGACGACCCAGGTGCCGGGGAGCCCGAGGGTCCTCCAAGGGGCGATGAAATTGCGGAGCACGCCGCCTCGATAGTGTGTGAAGCCGAGGGAGCGGCTGAAGGTGTACGGCTTGTAGGCTGCGACATGACTGCGGGCGTCTTCTACGTGGCTTTCCATTCCCTTCTCGTCGAAGTTGGGAGTAATGACTAGATCTGATGGGGAGATTACGCGGTTGTAGAGTGTCTCGGGGACGAAGAAGATGACGCCGACGAAGCAGGCGGCAGAGACGGCGACGCCGACCCAGAAGATGTATGCCCAGCCCAGTTGAAAACCGATGTAACCGCCGGCAATACCTCCAATCAAGGGACCACCTGCGAGGAAGACTGTGTATATTGCCTGCGAGTTTGAAGGGGTTAGTGAGATTGATCTTGGGCTTCGAAAGGATAGGGGCATACCATCGCTCGGCCTCGCTCATCCACGAAAAATACCTCGCCAATCAGCGCCGGTGCAACTGTCTCAGACGCACCACCGCCAATGGCCTGGAAGATTCTCGCCACAAGAACGGAGTTGTATGAGGTCGCAACTGCACACCAGACGGTGCAAACCGTCATGAGCAGTGTCGCCGCGAGCAGCACTGGGCGTCGGCCGACGATGTTGGACAACGGGACCCACCAAATGTTCGAAGCTCCGAGAAAGAGGGTGCTGATCTATTGCAGGACCGTGTGTGAGCTGCCGGGCAACTCTAAGCTTACAGACTCACGCAAACATACCGCAATAAAGTAGGTTAGATCGCTGAACGGTCGGACTTGTGTCGGAAATGTCTTGAACCATAGCTGCAGGGCCGGTGCGATGCTTGCGCTGGTGAAGTTTCCCGTGAATGAGTAAAGCCCGACGGTCAAAAGCAAGCCGAACTTGCGCCACGTCGGCCAGTTGAGCGGGTCAGCTGGATCTTCAGATGGTTGGGGGTATCGGATGAGAGAAGCTGATGATCTTCGTGATCCTCCTGAGGTGTCATTTTCATCTAGGGGTTGGGGTCAGTGAACAGCTCATCAAGCTGGAAACTACCTGGGTAAAGACGTGGTTTCCTTTATGCTACACACGGATGGAATCCGCGGTAGTCAATTTTATCTGATGACATAAAGTGGTAGAGGCGAGACGATTAAAGAATATCACCCACAGATCAACTTCGCCGTCCCCGGCGGCGTAGCTTCCGCAAGTTCGTGCTTGCTCAACGAAAAGGCGTACTTCCAACCAGACATAATGTGTTCGTCTCTTCGTCTTGATGGTTGTCTTGATGGAACTGACGGTCAAGACTGGCGTTGAAGCTCAAATCACGCGGTGATCTGCAAGTCAGAGACTAAGGAGGTGCATTGTCGTGGCCTCATCTTAAACTCTCGCTTCCGTCTCGTCCTTTTGAGAGCCATGCCCGTTTTTCCCCAAGAACGACTCGCTGGGCTGGACCGAGTAGTGTCGTA
This sequence comes from Colletotrichum tropicicola, assembly GCA_025962755.1. NCBI lineage: Eukaryota > Fungi > Ascomycota > Sordariomycetes > Glomerellales > Glomerellaceae > Colletotrichum > Colletotrichum tropicicola. Next base: position 82,026 of record JAOWMA010000206.1, on the reverse strand, counting down.
CTGGCACTACCCCAGATTCCCCAGGAGATCCACATCGGTCACCTCTATGCAACCTTGATCCAGCAGTTCCCGGAGTGGGGGACGAGGGTGTTCCGGAGGTGGGGGGCCCCGGCGCCGGCACATCACGACGGGAAAGTCGCCAGCCTATCACTGGCCATCCGGTGGGATAGATGAATTTGGTTTTCATCTCGTATAGTCTCATGATAGTTTGCGATTTGTTGTAATGTTGATATGGGCTCAAAGCCGAGGCCACGATTTGGTTCGAAATTAAACCCCCCATCGGCTCCCACTGTTAATACATAACTCGACTAGAAACAGCCTGGTAGCCATTCGAACACACTTCACGTGTCCAGAACACGTCAGAGACACGAACCATTGTACTGGCGGATCAACTAAGAGAACTATTGATAGGCGTGCAGCTGCCAGAAGGGATTGATGGCCAATTACATCACGCGAATTCTGGATGACGTCGGGCTAATTGTCTAGTGCCGGGCCCGCTGGGTGAGCGGCTAGAGGTGGAGGGCCGAGATCGACCTCCTGCATAGGGGGCCCGTAGCATGCTCCTCTGACCAAGGTGCCAAACATAACAGCTATTCATGTATTTCTGGCTGGTTTCATACGGCGTATCGTTTCAGACGGGAAACTTTGGATCCGAACATTGAGGGGAGCGTGGTCGGAGCACCTCACGCGCGGGATTTCTGAGTCAACGTACAGAGCTCGCAAAATAGTCTTAGGGAGTCGAGATGGCCATGGTAGGGACCTCAGTGATTAATGATTAGAACCGCACGATTGCGAGAACTTTGGCCGGTATCACCCCTGGGTTGGGCACGTCGTGTAGCCTCAATCAGAGTTTAAACCATTCAAGTTACCTCGGGTTTCCGGACTGACGGAAAGATTTGGAGATGAGGAGAGAGTTTTCAGCTTTGAAAGAAGTTAGAAATGTTCCAATCACGAACGTTTGTCTGTCGGAAAAGTGCCCCGACCAAGATCATGAACATTCCACACAGTCTCGAGATCATGACATCGAATTCCATGAAACGCTCTTCCTGAGTTCATGCAAGGAATTCAAAGGATCGCAGTCTCATTACACCCCAGAAGCATAGCTTCGAAGTCACAGGAAGATACGTCTCTCACATGCAGGAAGAATATCACATTCATCAGCAGTCCACTATATGACAGCAGAACGGAAGGATAAATTTCCCCCCACATTCCCGACAACTGGCGTCTTGCGATGGGTCAAGTTGCTCTATGTCGCAGGCGAGTCGATCCGCAGTAAAACGCTGATCACTGTGAGCTACCTATTTCAGGCGAAGTAGTCGCCGGCCCCACGAGGGCTTGGCAACTTGATTAGTATTCAAAGACGCGGACGGGAGGGGCCGAGGACCAGATATCCATAGATTATGCAGGGCCGGGGCGTTAGATGTGAACCGCCGAAGACATGGTGACGATGTAACATGCCCGATGAGGGGAATCGGTATGTGTGACTCTAATCAGGGCCAAGAAGACGACACAGATCGCCTGCTTAGGAATTCATATTCTTGCCACAACTAGAGCAGCGCTAAAATTTCATCCAAGGCACACAAACAACGCCCATCGTTCTGCACCGTGGCCTAATATGGTTCCCAGGCCGTGGCCCCGTAACCTATGGCCTATGATAATTCGTGAGAAATGATTTGTTCCAATGAGTGGCGCTTACTCTCATTTCAGGCGAAGCAGTAGAAACGCAATGTCGGGCTTCCCCGTACTTCAGACGTTGAACTGCGTGCTATCATGAGCACTGTGTGATCATGATTTGTGTAGGCCCTTGTAACCACCGGCCAGGCTGTGACGATCTTATCATTGTGAAATATGCTTCAGTCACATCAATTATTTGGACATGGTGAAGACAGAGGTCCGCAAGAAGAAAATGGTGACGAGTGTAATATTAGTCGACCATTCAGAAGATCGAAACACCCCCTGTTGATAGAGTAATGGAAATGAGGTAGGTCAGGCTCAAAAAGGTATCAAAAGATATATCGCTCGATGAGCCAACACCGAAGACATTTTTCTTTCTTACTCATAATCTTACAGCTCGCAAGTTCCAGCTCTATGAAGCGTGCTGTGGGTTTCGATTGCTTTCTAACGCCGCTCCAAGTGATACGTTCTTTAAAGCCGGCCGAAAGGTCCTGATTAGTCCGTCATAACAACCCTACGGCTGTATTTGCTGAGATGGAGACAGGAAACGGTGATGACGCGAACTCATCTTCGGCGTTAAGAACTGGGCCCCAATGCTGGCTGAAAGTGTCTTCACCTTGTGGTGTGTCCAACCACAGCACGCTCTTGATTTGTGCAAAAATGTCGTCCCAGCTGCTTAGTTGTACAGAAGCAGCTACGACCCATGCCCTGTCCCTGAACCATCGATGATTGGCTGAGCCAGTGGCGGCAACCATACCAACCGCATGAAACCATACGTCGAGTGAGTCGCAAATCCTCGGTATTGAATCGAGCTGCTTGAGATGTGCCATAAACCGCGTTACGATGGTGTTTAGTATGACGGCGTGTGAGTAGTATGTTGGGCCGTGGACAATGAACATGTATAGAACGACTGCGTAGCGAACACATTCGGTCATTGGCAACGACTGGGGCCTTAATTCATCTGGGGCTAAGAGAAGGAGCCGGTGTATGACGAAACAGGTCAGGTCGTGAAGCCGTGTGGTTGGGAAGGGTATTCGCCTTGCCCGTTGGAAAACATTCCGGAGACGGAGGAATACGTTTTTGACGCTGTCGCCGATATCGAGACCGTCGATATCAAACAGCCCCTCGTGAATGACGTTCAAGTCCATTTGCCATTCTGGAATCGGCGGTATACCGTGTCCGATGCCGTCGTCGTCTTGGGTCTCGAATTGTGGATGTCCTTTGACAATCATCGATACCCTAGGTAGGACAGAGTAAACAACACTTTCGTCCATGTAATAAAACATTTAGATAAAAGTTCAACTCACCACCCGACCATTCGCGCAGTTAGCGGGCTTGTTTGCCTTATCGAGTTGATGCCACCGCGCATGTTCACAAGCCTTGTTACTCCATCAACATGCATCTCGCTAACCATACGGTTACCCTTGCCAAACTATGGTTAGAGAGCAGTCAGCCACAACCGCGACACACGACCAAAACTCCGAAGATGACGTTTCCTCACTTCGATTGCCGCCAGGGTGATGACGGAGTTCATGGTACCATCTTGCAGGGCTAGCGATGAGTCTTCGACCTTCCGCCGGAGGAGTGCCACAGAGTCGGCCATTAGAATCTCTGAAGCTTGGAACCCCTTCTGTGCCAAAAGCTCTTCATCGAGACATGCTGTCTGCAGCGACACGTGGAATAAGGCCGGATCGCCCAGCGCGAGGGGCCACCACGATACCAGAAAGGGATTGGAGGTTGCGTTCAGGTCCAGGGGGTAGTACTGAAAGGCGATCTTGTGGAGAACTGAATCGACAGGCCAAGCTTTAGTCTCTTCTACAACGACTTCAAAAAAAACCCTACTCACAACTGTGGATGAGACGTTGGACGTGCTCTCTGGGAAGCCTCGTCTGCGGGTATGAATCAAAGGGGTCGACAGATCTGAATCGGTAGCTGGCCAAAGCGTCGGACTCATGGCGATGCCTCGTCGATCCGGCGTCATCCGGACCCGCGGCAGCCGGCGGCGGCGGCTGCGCGGTCAGGGGTTCGTTCGCGTAGATGCACAGGATCTTGCGCTTGACGCAGCGGGAGCAGCGCGGTGTGCGGAGGTCGCAGCTGTGTTTGGATTTGGCACACGTATCACAGGACCTGCGGAGAGTTTGGCGCATTTTTCTTCTGTCTGGATTCCTTTTGCCCTTGTGGGTGAGTTCGAATCAGACGTTCCGAGTAAGCACAGGAGGAAGAGTGAGTCGGTTCGGTGGAGATGGGCTGAGGAGCAGAGCGTCAGAAGACATCGACGCTTTGTCCGAAAGAGGACTAGTCTCCGCTGACAATGTCGGCCGTCTTGGCTTCTGCACGACTTGCGGAGACTAATCCTGATCCGGTAATCTGAGGGGCCAGGAACGATCTTGTCGAGAACTGAAAGATTCAAAATCCGCAACACGCTACGTCATGGGGATTAAACGATATCTGATTGGACAATGACGATAACATGACGATAACAGCCCTGACAGTGAGCTTTGATAGGCCAGATTTATGGCTTTGGATTTTCAATCTTAGCAGCAAGCAACGCTTTAGACCGTCCGTATTCGTATCATCAGTCCATGTTCTTGGGAATTACAAGCAGACTACGCCTTATGGACCCAGCAAACCAACTGTTCTGTGTAATCTACTCCAGGGGCAAGGATCCCCTCTGGTCACCTCATGTGGCTTAATTAGACCCTAGTTCATGCCAGCCAACATCATCCCATCTGTGTATAAGAGAGGGTACGGAATGCCGTTCTCCTACCTGTCAGGTATCGAGTCTGTTCCTCTTACCAGAAACAGAATCACAAAAATGGCCGCAGAGATCGTCAATGGTCCTGGCTCTCAGCCGCAGGTAAACCAGACATGGCCAAGCACGACCCGATTCCAAGCCGCTCTGCCTGATTTCTTTGCGGGCTGGTCAACATGGCAGTGTGTTGTGACTTTGCTCGTCGGCGTGGTGGTCTATGATCAAGGTAAGGTACACCTCCGATTCAAAAAGAAACATCACTTTGACACTAGCTAGTCATGTACCTTATACGGAAAGGATCCATCGCTGGACCAACGTTCAAAATCCCAATCATGGGTCCGTTCATCCAAGCGATCCATCCCAAGTTCGAAGAATATCTTGCGCAGTGGGCGAGCGGTCCTCTGAGTTGTGTTTCTGTCTTTCACAAGTACGCATTCATTCCGAAAAGACTGTCAAACCCGTAGAAGAGGCCATGTTGACACTGACCGCCGCAGATTCGTTGTTCTCGCCTCTGATCGCGACCTCGCCCACAAGGTCTTCAAGTCCCCCAAGTACGCGGAGCCATGCCTAGTTCCCGTGGCAAGAGACATAATCGGCCACCGAGCATGGGTATTCCTCCAGGGCAAGGACCACGCCGAATACCGCAGAGGTCTCGCACCTCTCTTCACCAACAAAGCGATGACCACCTACCTTCCAATTCAAGAGAAGGTGCTGGCCGACTACTTTGACAAGTTCGTCGCCGCTAGCGAGGCGAATCGCGGCCGGCCGCTGGAGTTCATGGCCCTGTTCCGTGAGATCAACTGCGCGATCTCCTGCCGCACCTTCTTCGGGGACTACATCTCTCAGGACGCAGTCAAGAGGATCGCCGACGACTTCTACCTCGTCACCGCCGCCCTTGAACTGGTCAATATTCCGCTGTCCATGTACATCCCTTTTACCAAGGTCTGGCGGGGAAAGCGGATTGCCGATGCCGTGCATGCCGAGTTCGCCAAGTGTGCTGCGGCGTGCAAGGAGAACATGGCCAGAGGCGCAAAGCCGACATGCACCGTAGACCACTGGGTGCTGCACATGATGAAGTCTGAGGACTACCGCCAGAAGATCGCTGCAGGAGAGACCGACGCGGTGAAGCCGCCAAACCTGATCCGTCAGTTCACAGACGAGGAGATTGGAGAGACCTTGTTTACGTTCCTCTTTGCGTCTCAAGATGCGTCCAGCAGTGCGACCACTTGGCTGTTTCAGATTGTTGCCCAACGTCCTGACGTCTTGGAGCGCCTGCGAGAGGAGAACCTGGCTGCCCGTGGCGGTGACAAGAACAAGCCCTTCGATCTTCCCATGTTGGAGTCGCTCACCTACACCAACGCAGTCGTCAAGGAGCTCCTCCGTCACAGGCCGCCCGTCATCTTCGTCCCGTACCTGGCAACAAAAAGTTTCCCCGTCACGCCCGACTACACTGTTCCCAAGGGATCTATGATTATTCCATCCTGCTACCCCGCTCTCCACGATCCAGATGTCTACCCGAATCCCGACGTCTTTGACCCGGATCGTTGGATCACCGGAGATGCAGAGACCAAGACGAAGAATTGGCTTGTCTTCGGCGCAGGTGCACATGACTGTCTTGCCAGGAGGTATGTGCCGCTGTCTATGGTAGGCATGATTGGCAAAGCAGCACTTGAGCTTGACTGGGAGCATTACGCCACAGAGAGGTCAGAAGAAATCAGGGTTTTCGCAACTCTGTTTCCAATGGTAAGTCCTTGCGGTTCTCGCCCTAAAACTAAACTAATTATGGCGCAGGATGAATGCCCGTTGGTTTTCAAGAGACGCGCTTAGATGTTTTTCCCTGCCATTTGCTTCGATTCCTTGTCAGTCCTCATATAGGAAGTCGCTGAACAACATGAAGGGTAGTGTGCTAGAGTAGTGGCTTAACCTTTTGCCAATGAATAGATTGTTCATTTACGCAGCCTCACTATTAAACTACTTGTACCACCGAAATATGCTAAAAGAGAACGATCCCTTGCGCCGTATTTGAAACATCCCGTATCCAGGCCGTAATACCCCGTTGACTGAAGGCGTCATCGCTTGCCCTCTTCCTGGGCAACCTTTTCGTCATCCAATCTTTCATCCATGTCTTTGATGCTTTGGCCATACCTGCTTTGGACTCCGAACACTTTCTTGAGGCATTTGACTGCAGAAACACTCTCGCCTCGTCGAGTAGTACTACTGCTCAGATATGAGATTTCCAAAAAAGAAAAGAAAAGTAAATTCAGAGTCATAGGTATAGGGGGCAGAAGAAACACTCTGACCACTGTCCATGTCCTTGGCAAGCCTGAGTACTTCTTTGAGGTTATTTTCAACGCCTTCCGGCCGTGTTCCAATATCGCAGTATGGGACCCGATAGAGCGGTTTCTTTGCATGTTCGGTTACAGTGTTAGTTTCGCGTAAGTCTCAGTCGTCATGGGTGTCAATCAACGGCAAATAAAACCACAAACATCTCAGCCGTCAACGTCTTGCCGGGGCCAGGCGGGCTAGAAGGTGAATCGATCGTTAGCCAGAGATGAAACATTCGACAAGTGACGTACTGGTAGAAACGTCTCTCTTACTCAACCATGTAATGAGAGGATTAGCCCGCTTCCATTGCTTTGGATCAAGTCAGTTGACCTGGACGGTGCTACTCGATATGTGACTACAGCCTTTATCGCATGTTTAGTGTACTTATTCTTGGTATTAACTTGGATCTTGAGCCTTCTTCGAATCTACACATTGGGAGGTGAAAGGATTTCGCTAGAACTTCTGGAACAGGGCGATTTGAATTACGAGGTCCTTGTCAAAGAGTTATCAAACGGACTTTGTCGTGTAGCCGAAGCTCTCCGGCATATCCATATCAACCTCGATCTGCATTCCACTCAAGGCGTCGAAGATGCTGTTTGTGACCTGTATTGTCACACCATCGAGTTTACGGTCCGGGCTATGCGATGGTATTCTCAACGACGCCACATGCGAGCTTTTTCAGCACACATCCATCAGCCCTTTTCAGCCCAAGTTTCGCGATATTGTGGAAGATAGCCAAAAACAAACGAGCAGGCGATTCGACAGACTTGCCTTGAAAATGAGTCAGGTAGAGTTGCGTCAAATGCGCATTGAAGCTACTGAGATCACGAGCCCACGCTTCAAGGTAAAATCCACCCCTTTTCACCCGCTGACTATATATAACTAATAGTTAATTTTCAATAAGAACTGGGCAAGTTGCAATATTCTAGAATCTTGGACAAAAATCGCAGGATCACAGAGGTACAACTCTCTTAAATTCTGGCATTCTGGTCAACGTCACCGTTCCCGAATCCAGATGTCACGAGGCAATCATTCGGAGCGAGAAGAGCCCTGCATCGTCGTGTGGGAAATCTTCCAGACTATCAGGCTTCCACGTATCCGCAACTTCAAGAATGGGGTGCAACGGCAGGTTCTTCGCAAATCTTAGTGCAAGGATCTTTCAATCGCCACTCAGTCAGAATCTTTGCAATTGACATGATCGATCTGGTGTTTGATGCTGGCGTTCCAGTTGTCTGGGCCCTCAAACCCGTTCACACAGTTAGTAGCCAGGCGATGGAGTCGGTATCCATCGACGTTCTCAAATACATTGCTTTGCAAATCTTGCAGCTCAATCATACCATGTTGAATGAGCGATCAGCAAGTCTAAATGCAGCGCTCTTCCTAAGCACAACCACTGAAGCCGGATGGTTTTCACTGCTTGGCTCAGTCTTGGAGGGATTGAGTAAGATCTACATAATTGTCGATCTCGAGTTACTTCAGAGAAGCGGCGGCTCAGCAACGACGTGGTTGCAAGAATTTCCGCGTCTGTTCGATGAGATGAAGCGCAGAGGCTTGCAGAACTCGGTCAAGGTGGCATTCATCAGTCCAAGCAGGTCAGTTGAACAGACCTACGGCATGTCAGAGAATCAGAGAACAATTCGCATTTTGGGCAGAGGATTGGGGAGTACGGAAACAACCCTTTGGGGGGAGGGGAAGATCAAGGCCAAGACGAGGCTTCAAGCACCAGAAGAAGTTACTAGAGGCTTTACAAAGGGATCTTTAACCGGTTTATAGTTTCTTGTCAGGTTGTGGCTCTTGATTTGACACAAATTCGTTCTGCAATATGGCTCCACCTTTACGACACACCATCATTCATCAATGCCGAAGCCAATAGTCATATCCAATGTCTTATGGCAACTTGTAATTTGCCCTGTGAATACCAATGTTGCGACAAAAACGCGTGCACTTTTTTGCTTACGGTTTACTGACGCCAACGGACATGTACAGCACGAGCTCGGAATTACTTCTTTACCACCGAACACAAGCATCCTTTCACCGCTTGCGCTGGTGGGGATCCCCGCAATATCTCAGCGTCGCACGAAGGTTATCTAGAAGCGGCCCCCGCTGGTAACCTCGGCTATCACCGAGATAGGAGCTAAAAATTGGCAGGAACGCGTCAGATACGCACGAGGCGCAGAGGCAACCTGCTAGACTCGAAACGTTCGGAATATGGAGCCAGTCAAGACCTCTTTGATGTATGAGTTCTCTTCTCGCAAGCCGCTTTGCCCGCTGTAATTAGAAGCCAGAAGTTGAGCAGAGACAACTTACAACTGACCCTGAAGAGCGGGCTCTCTCAGTGGGGCGAGTATCTCTCTAAGGTACAGAACAAAATGTTGACGCCCGGTATCATGTTTGAAGCTGCCAAATTCTGTCCTTGTTGCTTTGAGGGATCCCAGTGATACATCAAGTATCCCGCGTTGCAGAAGTCGCTTCAGTGGCTTCGTTTTTAAGAGAGCGAAACCCTGGATCGGCAGTGCCACCATTCCGTGTTCCAAAAAAATGGGGCATGGTTTTTGGTCACGTATTAGCCGAGCTGGAAAGATCCATCAGTTCTGGACTCAGCTGAGATGCAGCCCTACCAGTAGAGCTCCACCAGTACCCAGCACAGATTGTGCGTGGCACGATTCCAGCAAATTCCACGGCCGGGGCAGTCGTTTGGCTCCTTGACCCCTACGTTTCAAGGTGCTAAACTCCTTATTGTGGTTGGAGAGGTAGTCTCCGCCCACGTTCTGCCTGCTGAGGCCCTGTCCAGAGTTGCGTGCGCAGGGATATACAAACAACAAACTCCCTTTCTCAAACTGTTCGATAATGACCAAAAAGTCCGAACTACTCTTTCTGATAACCAAACATCAACTCAACTGCTTCCATTACAGCTGACCTTCTGTTCACCATGTCCTTCCACCAGACCGCCGCCGACATCCAGCTCCACGACGGCCATATTCTCAAGGCCAGGCTGGCCAATGACCACGGCGATTGGGCCTGGGCAGAGTGCAACCTCGACCAGTGAATTGGCAACAACAACGGTTCCTTTGAGTGGGGTGGTCGTGGTACGTTGTTCTCTCTATTCTTCCTCCCACACACGCTTTTACCCAGATACAAGAGAAATCTGACATCGTTGAAGACTTCTCTGCCTCGGCCGCCAACAGCACCTTGAGCATTGAGGGTGGAGCAAGTGTTCCCGTCCTGCGGTCCGAACTCCGCAACATCGACGGCCAGTACATCAACCGCGACATCAACCTGGCTGAGCGCATTGGCAACATCAACGGCCAGTTCACATTCAGTATGTCCATCACATCATGCACCATCAATGTGTTTGAACTTGCCCAGGATACAAGCTGACAACATGGTAGTGTGAGCAAAAGAAAGCGGACTTACGTCTCGCTCTCGGGGATATGATTTGATGGCATAAACAACACGATTGGGCAACGGAGAGGCCCCTTTGAGGTTCATCCCGAGAAGATATATCATAAATAACTCAAATTAAAAACTTCATACCTCCAGTGTCCGAGTTTTCAGCTGAAGCCACGTTTGGTGATCATGGCTGCAATTTGTTCGTTTAGTGATCATGGATCTTTGAAGTCAACGTTGAACGGTGATTAAGATCCTAGCATAAAGAGGCAGTGCTCAGTTGTCGGGAGCCTAGCAAGCAGGAGACGCCCGCACTTCATCGGATGCCTGGGATGGAATGAATTCGGGCGAGAAAATAGACTTTGGGACTTGCGCATCAGCTGTAGACAGCCTGAGCAATCTCAGATGTCGTTCATTAGTATAGCTCTGGCCCTTCCGATGGAGTTGGCTTGCAAGCGTTCAGCGAATCAACGCACGGAGTCTTTCAGGTTGTCCATTTGGAAAGATACCTAGCTATCATTTTCCAGACTGGGTATACACTGCAGGATGCCGCACACCCCGGGCTCGCAGAGGCATGAAGTCATTTGCCGGACAATCCGACAGCCTTGGGATGGCCAACCTACGTCGCGCTGACTTTTCTCGCTTGGACAACGACAATGAAGTCCGAGAGAATTCCCCTCTCTTCAAGGCTACAAAACGATCACTGGGGTATCAAATGCGACATGGGCATACATGTAGCCTCATCCGTCGTCCGCAACATACCCGGCATAGCCTGGGTACCGAAATCCAAGGGCACCTGGCCAATACTGTCCATCATCAACTGCTCCCAGAACTGATGGTCCATGGCAAAGTCCGCCGCCCAAGACATGCTCATGTCCATAGCCATGTCAGACACGCCCGCGGGTTGTTCCGTCGAGGGTTCTCCTGCCGGCGGTGACACCTTGCTGATGTACCACTGGCGCATCCATCTTGCCCGGTAGGCGTAGTTGGCCCATCTAGAGGTGTTGTCCTCGAACAAGCGTCTCTTCTGGCCCACTACGATGGCTAAGTTATCCGCCTCTTCAAACTTGTCCGCGATCATTCGCGCGTTTTCTGGGTGGTCCAGTTTCTGACGCGCGAGCACCACATCCCAGTCGCTGTCTTCGTCCTCGAGCAGCAGCCGATTCGCTGCCATCATAGTGAACGCCGTGTTCGATACCAGTAAGAAGGGAAGGTACGCGTATGTTTCTGCTGGTATTGTAAGGACTGCGTTCATTGAGCCCTGAACGGCCTCGAGACAAGACCAAAGGGCTTGCGTCCTGCTGTATGGTTCGGTGGGGGAGCTGGTTTCAGAGGGATTCGCCGCACGCATGCCAATCGCTGGCTCGTAAATCCTTACAAGTGTGGTGAGATACTGAGACCACATCAACGCTGAAAATGATCTCGTTAGTCTACTAGTACTGTGGAAGTTGAATTATCAACTTACGATTGTCTTTGCCGATAGCAGGTTCCTCAGACACTATAGTTTCCAGCTCCTTGCGGAGTGATGACATGACGGCGCTGTAATGTTCTTTGAATACAGGGAACAGCTCTCCCTCTTCTTTGTCATAAGTCGGGAACAATACCCGGAGGCGGTCAGCCACTTGCTGCATGCGCACGAAGGCAAGCAGACTGTCATCGGTGGGCAACTCCTTCGCGGCACGGATTGCTTTGAAGCAACGAGAGATGTCTGGCGTGTATTGGATTTGTGGGCATCTTCGCATGGAAATAGCCACACTTTGAGGATGCAAGTCAGCAGCTGGAACTTCGAAGCTCAAAGCATGTTAACTGAGAAGACGTACCTTGATGCAATGAAGAAACCGCCCAGGATTGCTCTTTGCTCCTCCAAAGTTGGTTTTGGTGGCTCTAGAGGTTTGCCACGAGTTATGACGGTCCAAGCATCTGCTAGCATGCTCTTGGGCATCCAGGCGAGCGGACCAGCTCGTGACATTACGTTTAAGTCCATAATGAGACCGATGGCAAGTTGCAACAGGCTATTGGCGTGCATTCCGAGGTGGATGTGAGCGTCACCCCTGCGAAACAGAGTCAGCCAAGTTCAATACTAGTCAGTGGTATTGCGCGATGATTCCATCCATGCATCGCTGAGTAACTCAACTCAGTGCGGTGTTAACCTACCAGGCGTAACAGGCAATATAAAGAATAAGGCCTTGAAGGAACTCCACTTTCCTTTCCTTGCGAACGATGATGTGCATCGACACGTGTCGTCGTATCCAATCGTCGACCGACAGCTGAGTAGCAGCATTCTGGGGCACCAGAGCCTGCATTATGCACCAGAAGAGGAACCGCTTCTGGCTGTGCAGCTCTCTGGCGGTGAGGTTCGGAGCGATCGGCACAAACGGAAAATTGGGCACCATCCGAGTCCGGTAGATGTTGAGATACTCGTCGGCTTGTTCGACGGTGAGGGAGAAGCCTGGAACTAACTGGAAGCCATCTGTTGATGGATGTGTGTCTGGGGTGGGAAGACCGTTGCAGTCGTTCACCTCGGGGCTGACAACATTTGAGGATGCTTCGGCCTCAGATGGCGTGACGTGGGGGAGCCCCATACATGGCAACATCTGCCGCAGCTGTCGCTTCTCATTGTTCGAGACGTTGGATGCCGCCGGTGTGAGGTCTTGTGCTTCTGGTTGCTGCGACTGTTGTTGAGACTGGAAAAGGTTGACCAGACCATCAATCTTCTTCTCGAGCTCGGTGACTCGGCTGATGACGGAGACACGTCAGCCCTATGGAAATGAAGTAGGACACAGGAGAAAGAAAAAACAGGAGTGTAGACATGGGTATTTATGAGAGAAAATGGAGTTGAGAGGAGGACGACAGGTGGTCAGGGAACTTGAAGTACCTCGGCTTCCCACGTTTCTTCCGGGGAACAGCTTCAGGTACCCGGCAACGGATACCCATTCGAGAGCACCTGGGCCCCGTTAGTCTGCTGCATCGTGTCTTGGCCGGCAAAATTAACGCTAGCTGTGGGTGTTTACCTCGTGCAATCGGTTGGTTCGCCATGCTCCGAGCCCGGCTGCCATCTGCATCTGATCTTGAGACGAGCGCAATTGGTGCAAGCTCGGGGCTTCTTCCCAGTCGCGGCGAATTCGGGACTGCTGCCTCTGGTCTCCGGGGACATTTTCCCAAGAAAAATTCCCCTTTATTACCCTCGCACAAGTGATTGATCCTTTCAGAAACAACGAAAGCTGTAGAGTGCGAAGCCCTCGAGTGTGCTCATGGGCGGATATCACGGACGATTGCAGGATCGAAAACGGCCAAGCTGAAAGAAGCCGGGGACCGGGGCCATTCTTAAGATCCGTAAGCCCAAGTTCGGCCCACATTTACGGGTTCTGATTGGCCTGCTGCCTGGCTGCAAGTACGGAGTCGGGTGTTAAGTTACTCTCCGACATCCGGTCGCTTTCCTCCAACTTGCAAATGATCCCGTGCTACACCCGGCCTACACGGCCCTTTGACACGAGGGTCAGCGCTAGGAAGGATCGAACCCCTTGATTTGGTGGATTTGACCCATTCCGCCGACGTAACAATAGTGATTTCGCTGCGTTGAAGTTGACAAAGCGGAAATAGGGCGGATGCAAGTCCCTGCAGATCACCCAAGCGCAGATCATCAATTAGCCCATCTCTTGCCAAAGCATCTACATTTTATTTTCCGTACGGACCGATGCTTATATGCGGTTCGAAGAGGCCAAGATGAAGTTGATACAAAATGAAGAGCTTCTCGAGACGGTTGACATCTCGCATGATGGCCATAGAGCTCTGTCCTGTCACGTAGACATTCAAACGAAAACATCTCAGCGAATCAACATATTTGCACCCTTTGTTTTAGGCGACCATGGCATCAACTGCACCGAGTGCCACCCAAACGACGTCAGTCAGAAGTCCTATTCGGTGGCCGGGCAAGGCCATAGTGATGCTAACAAGAATGCCCGATCACAGGCCGGTCGGCACAGATTCACCGCCGAGCACGAGCTCAGGAAAGTCTCAAAACCGGGAGCCGGAACGGAACGCCCACAGCCAGGATGTGGTGGGAGAAGTTTATCCAAACGGCCCGAGCCTTGCAGCGATAACAGTAGGCCTATTTCTGGCGATTCTCTGCTTCGGACTTATGAGTAACACCTTCAATATGTGCACCGATATACCGCTCCTCAGCATCGGAAATGGCTAATAAAAGCTGTCCAATGGCAGGATCGCTCCATCCTGTCAACTGCCATTCCGAAGATCACGTCCGAATTTAACTCACTTACCGACGTAGCGTGGTACGGGTCGGCGTATCTCTTCACGCAGTGTTCTTTCCAGCTTATTTTTGGAAAACTGTATGCCGACTACAACATCAAGTGGATATTTCTCATTGCGATTGCCATCTTTGAGGTGGGCTCTGTGGTGTGTGCTGCAGCCCCCAGCTCTGTCGTGCTTATCGTTGGCCGGGCGGTTTCGGGGATCGGAGCCGCCGGGCTGATGTCCGGGGCGTTAATTGTAAGTGTGCAATTTTGAGATGGGCGATCATCGTTGAGCTCCTTGGCTGATAGAAAAAGATCATAACCAAGAGCGTGCCTCTTCACAAACGGCCGACGTATACCGCTGCCGTTGGCGCGGCAGCCGGAGTCTCCCAAGTCGTCGCACCAACGCTCGGAGGAGTGTTTGTCGATAAGGCAACATGGAGTAAGTCACTGCAGCCATCTGCGCAGCAGCGTCAAGACGGACTGACACGATTCAGGATGGTGCTTCTGGATTAACTTACCCTTCGGAGGTATAACCTTCGCCGCCGTGCTCTTGTTCTTCAGTCTCCCGAGTCAAGAGACGAAGCAAACGAGAACTCTGAAGGGATTCATTCAAAACTTCGATCTTGTCGGCACGTTGCTGCTGATTCCTTGGGTTATTTGCCTGCTGCTTGCTCTGCAGTGGGGCGGCACGGAATACCCCTGGAGCAACTGGCGCATCATCTTGTGCTGGTGCCTCTTCGGAGTCTGTTTCCTCTTGTGGGGATTCGTCCAATACCGCGAGGGAGACAGGGCAACGGTCCCTTTTCGGATCCTGTCACAACGGTCGATGATTTGTTCCGGCTGGCTCATGCTTCTGCTGTTCTCTCTGCTCTTCATTGACGTGTACTACATCCCGATCTGGCTGCAGGCTGTCAAAGATCACTCGGCATATCAGAGTGGCATCGACCTGCTGGCGTCATCGGCGTCAATGACTGTGGCCACAATCGTATCCGGAGCTCTGGTAAGTGTAGACCGTGTGTCTACGGAGGTGACATTTCATGCTGAGAAATCATCAGACAAGTCACATCGGGTACTACGTCCCGCAATTCATCGCGTCATCCGTCATTGTGTCCGTGGCAGGGGGGCTGATCTATTCGTTCACCGTTGACACAAGCACAGGTTTCTGGTAAGGCATGCCTCTTTCTGACGTTTCACGCAGCCCAAAAATGCTGGCAACTGCCTCAGGGTTGCTTCACTCGTCCTATTGGGATTGGGGGTTGGTCTGGGCGGGCAGCAGACGTTCATTGCCGTTCAAACCGCCTTCGAGGGGCGAGGTATAGCCCTTGCTACTTCCGTGCTGGTGTTCCTACAGAGCCTGGGAGGAACGGTCTTCCTGGCCGTCGCACAGAACATTTTCCAGTTGCAACTCGTCTCCGAACTCCGCCGAAGCGTACCTAGTGTGAACCCGGGGGTGGTCATCGAGGCGGGGGCGTCGGGGTTGGTGGACTCGATGCGCAAGATTTATCCGGATTCGGTGGACGGCATCATCAGCGCCTACAACGAAGCCCTCCAAGACGTGTTTCTCATTGCCACCGTGCTCGGGTGTTTGACAGTATTCGGAGCCGCCTTCGCAGAGTGGAAGAGCGTGAAGAAAAACATGCCGAAAGAAAGCGATAAGGGCCAGGCGGACGGACATGCGGAGAAATAGGACGTCGGCTTCTGGAACATGGGAGGTGATTATCCGGATAGTGAATTAGACGGCTTACAACTCTTAACTGGAAATCTCGCACGACGATTAGATCGAAGTGGTTGGATAAGGCAATAGAATCGTAATTTTGACACGATCACGACATGGTGCACGACCCTGTTGCCATCGAATGCCAGGCAATTTCGACGCGGAACTCTGCTGACATCATGACCCATTCCGTCTCGCGCGCGCGTACAACCAATATCCCGAGAGCCGTAATGCCATTGAGATGTGCAGGCTAGTGAGTGATGTGCCGATCTCCCGCCCCCTTTCAGCCATGGAACGCTCGGAGATCCCCCACAGTCAGGACCCAACGATGGAGCCAGCGGGCGGCCAACGCCCCCTTTCAATGTTCGAAACGACTCTGCAGCCGTTTCATCCCTACTCAACTCTACTGGGTAGTCTTTTGGAGCAGGCCGCCCAGAGAAGCCCAGCGCGGGAGCCGGCTCAGAGCTTGGAGGTGGGTGTCGATAGTTGTCCCTCGCAGCTTGGCCCCTTGCAGAATCGTCCCAACTCGAGGAACCTGACACAGCCAGTCAAGAATTTTGACTGGCCGGCCTCTCCCCTCCTCTCCGAAAGAGCGAGAGTTACCGCCCGTACCCCTCTGGGTCTATGTGCCATCTCCCCTTATTTTCTTTAATTTCTAAGCAAGCCCTGCTCGGTAGGCAGTGCGGCCGAAGAAACGAAACATGGCACGTTTGAGGCGCCTGACAAGTCCTATTGGACAGCTCGGTCATCCCATCTCTCTGGATGCCCCAAGCTTCGCCAGCTACCCCTGCTGATCACGGCAAGCCACCGAGCACGAGTGAGTGTCCGGGGCTTTGGAGTGTCTGGTCAGTCTCATGATCGGTAGAAGTTTGCCCAGTGCGGAAGGTTAAGAGAGAAAAGCTTCGCTCTAGTCAGCGGATGTTGGCGCGATATTTCTTGGTCCCGAGTGCGATTCGGATTTGAGACGGTGCGGAGGCTATGGCAGTAGCTTAAATATCATAGGTCCTCCCCTCGCAACTTGTCATATGTCCATCGTCTTTGCGTGTATCGAAATAGCGTCTCCTTAATATAGCTTCTATACGCGAGTTATAAGTCATCATCATGAGGTTCAATACGATCGTCGTCTACTTCTCCGCCCTGGTTGGCGCCTCCCTGGCTGCCGCCATTGAAGGTAAGCTTAAAGAAACAGCCTCGAGATCGACGGGAAGGGCTATGACCTCGCGCTAACACTTCGCGTTCACAGAACGCCAGGCTCCTGCTCCGGCACCAGGCCCTGCGCCCCCGACCCCCAAGGTCATCCCCGTCCTCGTCGGCAGCCCGACCCGCGAGAAGTCGCTGCTCTTCTACCCCGAGATTGTCAGGGCCAACCCCGGGGACATCGTGCAGTTCCAGTTCTGGCCCAACAACCACACCGTCACCCAGGCCGCCAACCCCCAGGCGCCGTGCCAGCCCTTGCAGGACCAAGTGCCCACGGGTCTTCATAGCGGCTTCATTCCCGGCGTCACCGATGGAGGCCCCGTTGGCACCTTCAACATGCAGGTTGAGAACACCGACCCGATGCTGCTGTACTGCGCCCAGGGAATGCATTGCCAGCTTGGCATGGTCATGATCATCAACCCGTGGGTGCCCCAAATCAGAGATTCAGTTCAGAACGTGAAGCTAACAGCCCTACAGGAAGGCCGATGCGGACGTTCAGGCGTACAGGCAAGCCGCCGGACAGTCGCAGACCAACGTCCCCGCCAAGAACATCGCCGGTGGTTCCCAGGGCAAGATCCCAGCGAACCTGGCTGTGCCGCCCGTCGTGTAAAGAATGAAGGCGAGAAAATGTTTGAGTATTTGTAGCGACAGGCTGCTCAATACAAATTGCATATGTTCATAGTGCTTGCTCCTGTACATACGCTCGCTTCAAAGCCTCTTCTCCGACCCCGGTAGGAACCGAACGCAAAACGATTAAGGAGGTGGCGCTGCTGATGCGGGTTATCGGCTGGAGCGTTAGGGAACGCGCGGAGTTTTGGTCGGCTAGATTTTTCGAGGCACGAGCGTCAAAGATGTTTCTACTTAACCGTGGCTGTTCTGGTACTGCGAATGTCTGCGGTGATATAAATATGGTTTTCGATTTGCGTCTACCTATTCCTCTTGTACGTGTGATACATCATCGAAATTGATCTTGTTTACTGCATGTGAAAGTACCCTAGATACATCCGGCAGTAGTCGTCAATCTGGATCTGAGTTAACGAAAATAGTCGTGATTGACGTGGTCTGGCAGCACCGGGCACCGATGTCAGTCGTACGCGGGCGCTCAAACCCATTAATCTTCGGCTGCGGATTCGGGATGCCTAGGTTTTCACAAGATGTTATTATTTCGCTCCAGCTCCGGAGGGTTTCTTTTCTTCAACATAGGAAATTATCCTTGACGATTCGGTCGAGCACACCTTGCCCGTTCGTTCGTGGCTACGAGGTTTACGTGGTGTGCGAAGACTGTTTATTCTCGACAAAGCTTACCAACAAATTTCTGGCATACTCATCCTAGCCATAAGTGTAACGGCTTTAAGACGGCCATATTGGCAGAAACTAGATCATAAAGGGCTCGCTGGGCAGTGGCTCGGATTTTGACCTACATGTGTTGAGTTACCAGACAGAATGTTGCCGTGATCGTTGAAATCCTTTTCTTGTTTCTATGGCCTCCAGTATTTATCATCATCTGCGGGTTCAGATCCATCTCGGCGGAGATCAAGCCGGGGTCGTGGTTGGCTCGCCGGGTTCGACTCGCAAGTATACGATCGACTCGGAAGTTCGTAGGAGGCAAAGAAGCACCACCTTGGACCAAAAGTACAAGTAACTGTGCTTGAGTGCCCAGCTCCAAAACCATGTCGGGTGGCAGCTAAGTGGAGTTTTTCAGGCCTCCGTGGCAATCTTGGTGCTTCACAGAGCACAAATAAACAGAACAGAAGCACTACTCGTCATCATTTCATGCTGCTTTCAAAGGCGAGTGGCCAACGGCATTCGGTCGCGGATCTCGAGAACTGCCGCGGCCGATCGCTCCCGCCCCTCCATCGGGTTCCCGTGTCACGACAGCGGCTTCGGCCTCGGCCTCGGGGTTGAACTAACCCCGTTCATGTCTCCACGCTCCCCACCATCGCAGACATGTGTGGCCATCCACGTACCGTCTGGTGTTTGAGAGTTACGTCAAAGGCAGATCTGACATGAACTCGATCACCAGGACCACAATCGTGTCCTTAGGTCGCAATGTCAATCGCACTTAGTCAGCGGCCTTCTGGTTGTGCATGCAGCGCAGACAATGCGTGTTGGCAAATCTTGTGCTGACATGAAGACTCGGCGGTGGCTTTTTGCGGTGAAGTGACGATCTTTGCCTTAAATAAGTAATCATATAACCAGTTCCCATGGCCTGTCAATATCGTAGCGGGTCACGAGAGGGTGGTTTCCAAGTTATTACTTGTTCTCGTCGCCAAGGTGTACCGGTATTGCGCTGTTGTCCGAAGGCCGCTTGCTTTTCATACCGCTTACGACTTGTCTTTTGGCTGGAGCCAATTGGTCTTTGAGGCCGTACACCTCTAGGCGACCAGCATTCCATGTTGACTTGCATCAATTACATCAATCCCGCTGACGGTCTCCGATGACCGAGCTGCCATGGTTTCTTTATATAAAACGCCTCCTACGGACAAATCACTTTGCAATTCAGAAAACAGTCTCCAAAGTACTGGACCATTCACGGTCTACTATCGCTAGATCCCGAAGATGAATTTCCAGCTTCTCTTAGCTCTTGGAGGTGCTGCATTACTCGTTCACTTCGTCTACGCCGTTATCCTTTGGCTACGCTCTCCCCTGCGATCGATTCCAGGGCCCACCCTAGCCCGCTTCACCGACGGATGGTATTTTTGGCGACTCAAGCAAGGCAGCTTTGAGAACGTAAACCAGTCCCTTCACGAGAAATACGGTACGTGCTCATCAGAAACCAGCAGCCTTTTGTGAAGGTCGGCTAACCACAGTCCCACTGCTGTCAGGATCAATCGTTCGGTACGGTCCGAATCGCTACAGCATCAATGACGCCGAGGCAGCCAAGACGATCTACGGCCATGGAACCCAGTTTCCAAAGTCCGATTGGTACAGCTCCTTTCAGCCGAACGACCACATCTGGAACATCTTCTCCGAACGGACCATCAAGCGCCATGCGCACAACAGGCGATTCTACTCCAGCTCCTTTTCCATGACCTCGCTTGTCAGCTACGAGCCGTACCTCGACGAGTGTGGCGAACTTTTCTCCCAAAGGCTTCTCGAGTTTTCCAAAGCCGGCACGCCTGTAGACTTTGGACACTGGTTTCAATGTTTCGCGTTTGACGCGGTTGCGTACATCACTTACGGCAAGCGCCTCGGCTTCCTCGATAGAGGAGACGACGTCGGTAACGTCATCGAGAACCTGGACCAGACCCTGTACTACTCCAGTCACATGGGAATCTATCCTTCCATTCACCGTATCATCCAGAGCATGCCGCTGCCCAAGAGTCTGACGTCGAAGTTGGGATCAGCCGCGAACTACTACGTCCTCAACTACACCCAGAACAGGATCACAGAGGAGCGGGCCTCGCCAAAGTCGATCGTTGAGCCCAAGATCGATGCAGAAGGTGCGGCTGTGGGCGAGACGTTTCTATCCAAGTATTTGGCCAAACACTCAGAAGACCCCGACGCCTTCACCAACTTCCACATCCTCGTCGGCTGCTCCACGAACATGTTCGCGGGTTCGGACACCACTGGCATCAGTCTGGCGGCGATTCTGTACAACCTGCTCAAATATCCTGAAAGTATTGAGAAACTACGAGAGGAGATTGACGATTTCGACGGCCGTGGAGAGTTGTCAGAGAACCCGACGTTCAAGCAGGGCCAACAGATGCCGTATCTACAAGCAGTTATCAAGGAGGCATTGCGCGTGCACCCTGCGGTGGGTCTTCCGTTGGAGAGAGTGGTTCCTGAAGGAGGCGCCACCATAGCTGGGCGCTTCTTTCCCGGAGGCGTAAGTATATGGTCACGTCTGATTGCCCGGGTTTCATCACTAACTATTTTCCTCGCTTGCAGTCCGTAGTAGGAATCAACAGCTGGGTCCAGCACCGAAACAAGAGTCTTTTTGGGGAGGATGCTGAGCAGTTCCGCCCTGAACGTTGGCTCATTGATGATTCTGAGCGGCTTTCGGTCATGAACCGCAACTGGATGCCGGTAAACCCCCACTGATGGATTAGATCTAGGCCCATTACTGACCACTACCTAGTTCGGCCTGGGATCGAGAACATGCTTGGGGAAGAATGTCTCTATTCTGGAGATGACGAAGCTGGTTCCTAGAATCGTCCGTGACTTCGACTTCAAACTGGAAGGAAACGCAGCGGCCCCGAATGGATCCTGGAAAACAGTCAATGCCTGGTTTGTCAAGCCGCGAAACTTTTATGTCAGTGTTAAGCCCAGAAAGCACAGCTAGACTGTCTCTGCTTTTGAAACTGCACCGGAGCAACAGCTTTTCTGCTTAGAGAATGATGTACAAACATTTGAATCCAATGGCACAAAGACATCTGCCAAATTTTATGGTCATTCATGAGTTATTCAGAAACCCTCCACACGACTTGTCCAACTACTTGAACAAGGCACAGAAGAAAAGCATCTTAGGAAACCTGATAGATGACATTTAACATTTTCAGACAAGCGAAAGAACTCCTAAACTAATTGCCCCAGATTTACATCCTGGATTTGACCCAGTGCATGTGGTCTGACGTGGCTGATGCTGCGGCTTTGTGACAAATATGTAACTCAAGAGCACTCTTGTGCAGGGACGCATAGTCTGAGTGCATGTATAAACGGATCGTTGGAAACCGATCGCTCTAAATATGTACACTCAACCATACAGAATTCTATTTTAGATGACACTTTAGCTTCCCGTTCATCTCTCATTATTTGGTCGTCAATAGGCCGGCCCATGTCATCACCCACGATCTTGGAACTAATAAACCCGATTTCAACGAAATTGCGGGCTTATCGGCGTGACTAGCCCAGCTGGCCTTCCCTCATAGCATACGTTTGGCTCACAGAGCACCGCAGTAGTCGCAGCTGTCGCAGGAGTCGACGACGTAGAGGTGATAGTTGTGGCGGCCGTCAATGTTGCCGTTCTTGTCGTGGCTGCCGGTGGGGACGTTGTTGCAGTAGGTGATGCAGTTGGACAGCTGGTTGCCAATCTCCCGGTTGTGGCCGGACACGGTGCCGCCGATGGCAGTGCACTCAGCGTCCATCACGGGGAATTGTTCCCAGGAGCAGTCGATGTAGCTTTGGGCGGGAGAGGTGACGACACCGCAGAACTGGGCGGCGGCAGAGGTGGCCAGGGCGGCGAGAGAGAAGATGGTGAGCTGCATGTTGTCGGCTTTTGTAATGATGAGGAGGATTTGGCTTAGTTCTGATGTAAGAAAGGAGCTGTTATATTCGTTGTTGGACCGGAGCTGGAGTGAGAAGAGTTGCTGACTTCCATTGAAGATTGCATCGGTATTTATGCTTGTTAGAGCGCCTGCATACAGCATCGAAGGACGCAGTTCACAGCATCAGATAGCTCCCGAAACTCCCCATCCACCAACTTTGTTAGCCGCCTTGCCATGGCTTTTGGGGGCTGATGAGATTGTGACAAAGCATGACCTGCCATGGTTCTATGTGGAGAGTATGCAGATGTTAGCAGTTTACTTAGCGAATGGTTACATACAGATCCAGATGTGAAAGTGGTCCGAGAAGAGGGGCTGTAGAACTTTCAACGGTTCCCAGAGTTGGCCAGTTGGAGAAAGTCATAGGCAGAAGAATACCAGGATAATAGCCGGCGGTATCCGATGTCTTTCGATGAGAATGCGACAATACCTGCAGACTCCCCACAGATCGGCCGTTGGCCGGGATTCTCCCGCACTGAAGCGGTCCTCGGGGCCCACATTCATCGGCGTTACCTCCCTAGGTCGGCTAGGGAGGGATTTATTTCCACCGTAAAGCCTGTCTACCCGAGGTTTGAGGATCCGCCTCACTTGGTTCGCCTGATCTCGATAAGCTCCATGGTAGCATCGATAACTCTCTGATTACCCGATGGAGGAGGTGCTATTGGCCGATACGCCCTGCGCCCTTCACACGCCGCCGTGTCGACAGGAATGAAGCGCCTCACGTTCACACCCTCTGGCAACGGAACCCGGACATGGTTCCACTTTCAGAACTCGGCCGACAGCGTGTGTCTCGGCGCAACCACACCAGTCCTGGAGCCGACGGGTGTCAGCGAGGAATGGTCTCTCGTCTTGGCCGATCCGGACCCCCCGTATCCCGATATTCAATGCTACATGCATTGTTCCTCGTGGAAACCTATTGTCAGAGTGTCACTTCAGATCGCCGATGCCCGAACGTGCATCTGCGTATATGTCTACTTGCCCGGATTGAGAAAACCAACCTTTGTTGAATCATGCATGCCAAGACCCTCGAGAACGAGGGGGGGGTGGCTCGCAAAAGCTATCATGAGGCAAGGGGCTGGGTGAGTCCGGGTTAAGAGCTCTGTGTTTTATCCCCTCCGTTCCGATTGATGATGACATTTGGCTGGGACAAGACTCATTTGTTGTCGCGTGGCAAATGGACATGATTCACTTTCCCAGCGTGCCAGACCACGAGGTAAGGTAGCACTAGCAATGTCGGGCTCGTTTCTTCTTGAGCTAGACACCCCACAGATCGACTACATGTCTCTACCGCCAGCTCGCGATTGGCCGCCGAAGCTTCGGAAAGTTGCTCGCCTTCTCTCCCCGTGGCACGCCGAACTGAGACATTCAGACCCAAGACTCACAAGGATTTGTTCAAATCAAAGACATTGAAGCCACGCGTTGCAAGAGAGACACCTCCAGGGGTTTCTCAGAGTCAACCGATCTGCCTGATTACTGACCGGTGCCGTGACCAATGGGAACACCGGATTCCAGCCTCCCTTCCTCCCTGCATTCCTCTCAACACAAGCTAACCAGCCTAAGCCGCCTCCCTTCGCCCTTATCCTCCGGGACTGAGTTTTTTTCTTGAGACCTGTGATGATGAGATGTGACTGTTGAGGCTTCTGCCTCGGTCGTGCCGGTCTACACCGCTCTACATAAAGAACGCCATGCTGCCGCCACAAGAAGTCGCGTGTTTGCGGGTGGAATAGACTTCGCTCAGTAGTTTCACTCCTCCAGCCTTACCGGGTGATCGTCTTTTCTCTCTCTCCTTCGTCTTAATTACATCGCCGAAGTTGCGAATCATTCGGGCTCAAGCATCCCAGCCTAAACCTGGCAATCTGTACGTTGACCTGGGCTGGTAGCTACCACATCATCGGGATATCTGAATCACTCAATTTG
Source organism: Colletotrichum tropicicola (assembly GCA_025962755.1). Lineage (NCBI taxonomy): Eukaryota > Fungi > Ascomycota > Sordariomycetes > Glomerellales > Glomerellaceae > Colletotrichum > Colletotrichum tropicicola. The sequence goes on along the minus strand of JAOWMA010000206.1, from coordinate 57,543 downwards.
CTGACCAAGTCAGATGAGCCAGGGTTCGCTTGCCGGAGCGCCAGCCAGCAAATTAAAGTGCAGAATCTGAACTTGTTTGCTTCCCGGGCGGCCACGCCGTGTAACATAGGATTCGTCGCTTGGGCACTTTTCAGCCGGTTCCAGGCCTGCGTTCTCCCACCCACAGGACGCACATACACACACATACACGTGCAATCCGGTCTTGGGGAGGGGGCAAACCGGTGTTCCGGTGCTCGGACGTCCAACGTTGCCCATTCTCGCGTGCAAGATACTTTTTCTTTGCCCAGCTCCTGCTCCTGCAGCATCAAACGTTACTGCGCGATTTTTCTTTGGGCGCAAGTCCTTCCGCTGCGTTTTACGTTTCAGACGTTACGGCCGTGGTTCGGAGGTCATCGCCACCGCTGCGCCTGCGGGGGAGAAATCTGGAATATTGCGGGATACTTGTATCACCACTGTCTCTCTCCTTTCCCACGCGTGCCTAAGACATTCCCACTCTTCCCGTGCGACGAGAGAGCTCCTGCAACTTTCTCAAACCCCGGAAAACCAATATTAGGCGCACGACGCCTCATCGTACCCCTACGTCCAGATTCTCTTGCTCCTTTTCGAACCAGTTCGCCACAATGGTCATCGTGGAAGCCCAAGACCGGAAGGCCCAGGCCGCGCCTTCGCCTGCGCTGCCTGACTATGTCACCTCACCCAACGCCGTTTTTGGCGACGAGGGTGTTCAGTGGAGGTACGGAAGAGCGCCGGACTACACCAGGACTCGCAAAGTCTGGAGAGAAGGTGAGTCTGTCTCTCCATACTCAACAGGGATTTCCAGTTGACGGTTGACCAAAGGGAAAAAGATGAATCATGCCACTGGCAGCTTGGAGGAAATTGTCGAGAACCTGGTCAAGAACTGGGAAGTCGAGGCCTCATTCAAGACACGGCTTGAGGACTGGCGCACAGTCGACCACGCCAACTACACATTCTCCGTCAACGGCGGCCCGCCACAAACCGGAGAGCACATGCTCAAGGTGGGCACTTACAACGCCGTCATAAGCGCCAATGAGTACTACAGCCCCGAACACTCCGACTTTGCGTCAAGCCACAAGACGTTCAAGCGGATGATGCCGACGTTTGCCTGGGAGGTTGTCGAGGTCTACAGCGGACCCCCTTGCGTTGCCTTCAAGTGGCGTCACTGGGGCGTGATGAAGGAGGACTACGTTGGCTTCAACGAGTATGTTCAAGTATCCATCTTTGTTCGAGCCGAGGCGTTCTAATCCCTGTTACAGCAAAGGAGAGAAGGTCACGGCAAAAGCTCATGGGGGGCCTATCGACATCGAGGGTGTGACAATCGCACGGGTGGATGACAAGCTTCGGCTGCAAGGGGTCGAAACCTGGTTCGACTCCCTGCAGATGTTCCACCAGATCGCACCAAATGGTGTAGTGAAGAAAGAACCCATGAACCGCAATCTTGATCCTGAAGCTAGGCTCGATTCAGCGGTGGCCGAGGAAGCTCACGTATCCCCCAAGGAATTGAGTCGCCTCGACAGCGGCTTCGCCATTGACAAGAAGAGCGGGGGATGTCCCTTTATGATGAATAGGGAATAGATAGAACGTTTCCCGGTTTTCTGGTTTCAGGAATACTCTATTCTTACATGGCACGATGACTCAACGATTCACAAACCGTAACTGTCTGGACTTGGGATTTACAATGACGACCATCGTGAAACGCCTCAAGGTGTGCTTCTCTTTTCGGACATGGGGTTGAAAAGGACTTGAGCACTGATCACTTGCATCGGATGACAGCCACGTACGCCGCTAGTTGTTTGATACAGTTTCACTCCACTGATTCATTCGGCTCAACTGCCGATACCAGCATCGGCCCGCCGGCGCCTTCCGTCTGGCCAAGCCGGGCATCGTGTCTTAGGTTATTTAGTTGAAATTCCTCGACTCACTCAAAGCCTTCAAAATTTCAACCGCGCTCTCATGCTGCGAGCTGCCTGCACTTCCTGGGTGGCGTTACAGCCAGCACGACCGCAACCAAGTGCAGAAAACTCGCATCAACCACCGGGTCACGTCCGCCCCGAGTATCTGTCTGGCAGTTGAGCACGATAATGATCTCGCTATCGGGTGCGGTAGGTGCTTACACGTGAGCTATGTGAGCCTAATGAGGCGTCGTCATTTGGCATCTTGAGACAATGCACCGATTACCGGAAAGCCCGCTCAAGAGAACGACCACCCAATTCCAGCAAGTACTGACATGTAGGATTGCATCTATCGGGTTGAACAGACTGACCCACAGTCGTATCCATGACTAGCCGGAGTTAAGATCCTTGCGCTGACCTCGAGCGTGAACGCCAGATCATCTGCGGCTACGTATTTCAGGATTGCTGGAGAAGAAAGCGCTGGGCGGCATCCCTGGATCCTGTCAGATGAACAGATCCATCGAGGCAGGCAAATACATACATCTCACCAAAAGTTGCCAGGATTGAAGTTGCCGGAAAACTGATCATGACATGGAGTAAGCATAGCCCGGTACCGGCAATGCAGCATGTCGCGATGTAACCCTCTTCCGTGCAATTTCCCCGGCTTATCCACAGCATTTTGGTCATTGAGTTCGGACATCCGACAATCTTATCCTGCGACCGGGAAATGATACGCGGAGTAATGATGATATCGATATCCGATTTGGCCCGCTGGTTTGGCATCGACGCATTTTGGACCGGCAACTCAACTCTGCATGAATTGCACCCAAATTCGACAAGGAAGTTTCACCTTTTCTCGTTCGCTCTTTTAGTTGTCTTTCAATTTTGCAAGCTTTTCATGTCAAATCAGTCCTCCGCTTAGTTTCGTCATTTAAGCTACACTTGCGCCATCAGTTGTCTTGCGGGGATTTCACAAGTCGCTGTGGGACTTGCCAGGGTATCGGCACACGGACTTCTAGCTAGGGTGTCATGATAACATCCATGGATGAGGGGTTATCGACCAGATATTTGCCGGCAGCGGTTGTCTTGGCATTCTCATATAAAATGACGCCTGTAGACAAACCAAATTTCTTTCAAGTTACGTAGTGACTTGTCGAATGGATTGGCGTCAGAGTTGAGGTTCAGTCACACCGCTTCTTCAGACATCATGCTGCCAATGTCAACTCAACGGGGCTCTTGGCTGAATGCCAGCCTCTTGGCCGGCATTTTGTCTGCATCGGCTTCTCTCGCCGCTCCCCTGCCTTCGAATGACTCTCTCACGGTCCATTTGCCTTCCTACGGCTCGTTTACCGGAACCACGCTGAACTCGACGACGTCCGGTTATCCTCTCTCAAAGCCCGTCGATGTTTGGTACAATATCGACTATGCCGAACAGCCAGTGGGAGACTTGCGGTTTGCACCCGTCGGTTGGCCTTCGTCCTTCAACGGAACGAGGGACGCCAAGAAGTACGGCAAGGTCTGCATCCAAGAGCCTGGCAACTCCAATATCGCGAGCTACATCACGACCGGGGTGGAGTATGGCGAAGACTGCTTGAACATGAACGTGTACAGGCCTGCTGGAGTGAGCCTTGAGGAGAAGCTGCCGGTCTTGATCTGGATCCACGGGGTATGTTTTTTTTTAGCGAAAACAGGCAGGACTTGCGAGTTTCTGACTTGCAACTCAGGGTCTCTTCCGCAACGGTGCGGGAATTGTGTGGGACGGCGCATCGTTCGTTGCGGCATCGCCTCAGCCCGTGATGGTTGTGACATTCAACTACAGAGTTCGTCAGTCTTTATTGTCAATGCGCTTTTGATTCTAACGCGGCCTTTTAGCTCGCTGCTCTGGGCTTCCTCGCGTCTCCGCTGCTCGCGGATCTCGACTCCGTCAACCTGGGCCTGCAAGACCAGCACCAACTGCTCCGCTTCGTCCATAAGTACATCTCTGCCTTTGGCGGAGACACCGCGCGCGTCACCTTGGGAGGCAAGTCGGCCGGTGCGCACTCCGTCGGCTTCCACTACCAGAACCCGTTCACCGAAGGGGAAGAGCTCTTCCAGCAGGCCATTTTCCAATCGGGCGGCCCGACCGGCCGTTCGTTCCCGCCTGCGTCTGACCCGCTCACTATCAAGCAGTACGAGCAGTATCTCGAGAGGGTCGGGTGCCAGGGCCATGAAGACGCTGAGTCGTTGCTGAAGTGCTTGAGAGAGGCGGACGTCACTCTCCTCGAGCAATCCGCTACTGACCTTTTGGCGGAATACCGCTTCTACGGCACCCATCCCTTCCAGCCCGTCTCCGGTACGACCCCTTAAGTCCCTGTTTCCCGAGTTCGAATCGCTAATGAAGCATTGCAAATACTAGGCGCCGTCATTATCCCTCGTCTTCCGTCCGAGACCTGGGATTCCGGATCGTGGAACCACCTCCCGGCTCTGACGTCCTTCATCACCGACGAGGGCAGTCTGTACGCTCCGACTAACCTGACCACGGACGACGAGGCCTGGGGTTGGCTCTCCAACCTGTACCCCGGACTCGACGACAGCGACCGCGAGCTCTTCTCCCGCCTGTACCCCGACCCCCAGACGAACCCCAGCTCCCCGTACGTGGACGCCCGCGGCCAGTCGGCCCAGTTCACCCGTCTCGTGGACGCCTACGGCGACACGTCCTACATCAGCGCAGCCCAGGAGAACGCGGCCCGTTTGGCGGCGGCAGAGGTCCCCGTCTGGAAGCTGCACTGGAACACGAACAACAGCGTCGCGCCGTATCTGGGCATCTCCCACGGGTCCGACGTCGCCTACGCTTGGGGAGAGCCGGGCACCCAGTACCCGGAGGTGTCGACCGTTCTTGCTGGGTACTACGCCAGCTTCGTGGTGAGCGGTGATCCGAACACGTACAAGGCGGCGAGCGCTGCGGAGTGGAAGGGGTATGCGGAGTCTGGGTCTGATGGTTTGGGGTGGCAGGTCAATGTCAGCCCGAACGGGACGTGGCTCGAACTGGATACTATCCGGAGGGAGGCCATCGAACACTGGCGGGCAGTTCCTGCGAAGCTAGACCATTGAGTCTGCCTCCTTCACAGTAATTGATATGAACGACAGCTGTGTAAATCGACTGTCGGCTGATTCTGTTTCCAATGGCTCACTGTATTTTGACAATACCGTCAAACTCGCAATCCCTCCACCTGCCTGTCATGATCTCTCGGCTCCTGATTTCCTCAACCCCAATAAACTCGAAGTTATCTCCCACCGACCGCAGAACAACAGGCGAAGGAAAGCCCTCGACCGCGTAGATATGATTCCCAGGCCTGGCATGCGCCGCCGCGCCGCCCAGGTGCAAGGTCACCCCACCAGGCAAGGCATGTTGAAAGCAGTCAGACTTCCTTTCCTCGGGGGTTTATAAGGTGTCTGTAGGAGTTTCTGCCTGATTGGTATGCGTGGTTGTACTCTCTCGTTCTGATATTTGCATCATTCTTCTCTGTCTCTTAGCGGCCCGTTTTGCTTTCTTCCTCAACCTTTTTTCTATATTTGCCTCCCGGTTGGCTTCGTCTATAGGGGTTTGTATCTCTCCCGCCGTCAGTGGTCTCGGTTTCTGCGCCACTTCTCTCAACAACTGTACTAATGCCACATGAGAGCTCGAGGGCTGTTGTTCGGCATCTCGTACCATGAGCACGAGTAAAGCTTGTAAACAGAAGTGGGCATCATTCCCGGCTGCGTGTAAATTTGCAAAAGGAATTTGCAGGGTGTCGAGCAATTTCTCCAAGCCATATCGATAAGATAGCTTAAGAGGAAATTGGGCCGCTTTATTCGTATCAATGATATAGAGTGATCGATCTGGAAGGTTGATATTAAGTTGTTGAATGATTTTGAGATCCGAATTGGTCCCGTGTAATACCAAAACAAAATCCCGATCAGCAGCAACCAGAGTTTCAACCCTTGGTCTTAGGTCATCCATCGAAATAGACTGCGAGATTCCAAATAAGAATCTGTTTGAGGCTCGTCGACAGTACTGCGAAGTTCCAACAGTAAATTGATACGATGTGATTATATGTTCGGGATTTTTGGAGGATGGATCTAAAAGCGCGTCTTCGAGGTCTCGGGTGTCTAGTATTGAAAGACCGATGTGGAGTTGTTGATCTGGGAGCAGCTGGTCGTATCCTTCAAATGTGTCGATGTCGAGCCCGACAAATAAGAAATCCTTCATGGGAGACCTCGGCAACCCATTTCCAGGTCTTTTCAGAGGAAGCGTAGGTAATATAGTTTCGACATTGCCACGATATCCCAAAAGCTGTCGGAGAATGAGAGTCTCGTCTCTCAGGATGCCTGTATGAGGTGGTGTCTCTGATACAGAATCAGAAGCCTCAAATGTAACAGCCATGGTGATTGTAGAGAGGCCAGTTGTTGGTTTGTGGTCACGGATTCCCTCGCGCTTAATTTTTTTGTTGCTCTAGGGTCGTCCTTGAGCGGTCCTCGGAGACAAGGTACTTGCGGGCTGCGTCAAGGGAATGCACCGTATTTACACAAGTCGCCGTTATGTTGAGCGTGTTGTAGTCACCATTGGGGTGGTCCGTCGGATTGTGTGAAAAAGTTAGTCGGACGCTGCAGGATTACGATGGGCGGAGATGACTCATCCCTGTCATCACGTGATACTCTAGGCCCTGACAGGGGCCAATGCACTCAGGTGTGGGTCATGGGTGTCAATTGGTGCGAAAATTTTCGAACAGGACCCGGAACCCCAAGAGTACCCAAGGTTGAGGAGTAACGCCTGTAGAAGCAGTGGTCAGAGCGCTGTCTTCGGTTTGGGCGGGTGTAACGATCATCGTTAACGGTTGCAGGAAGCCAATTGGGGCGCGCGTGCTGGCGGGGGGTGTGCAGGTTAGTAGTCTCATTAGCGAAGGTCTGCATCCGGGGCTCATCTCCCCGGTTTGTTCAATTGTTTCGATTTTTTTAGGATTTCTTTTCGACTGGTTATTCCGCTGCCTTGAGATAAATTCGTCACAATGGACATAGGTACGCCGAGCTAGCGGCACTGAACGACAGTGGAGCGACAGTGGAGCGACAGTGGAGCGACAGCGGACGGCTCAGTGGGGGCACAGCGGGGTACTTCCCAGGTACTTCCATGTATGTCTCCACATGGTCGAGGGGTTCACCATGTCACTACTCCAGGGCCTCCCCCCCGAGAGGCCGGGGGTTCGAGATACATCCTGTCTAGCAAAAACACATTTTCTTTTATTGTGCCACAAGGTCAATACACCTAGATATATTGTGAGAAGTGCGGCTCTTATGCTGACTGGCTACAATCCCACCTGTTTGCCTTCTGGTACATTCAAAGTTTAATTCCTCGTAAAACCTTTGGTCCACTTGAACGACAAAATTTTCGCCAGGCCAGACGTTGACAAGTAATTCATGTCCATCAGTGTTCGAGCAGCACGGTCGTGCAATAAAGCCATTCCCTTCGTAAAGAGAAAACTTACACATTGGCGTGCTAGTAGTGAAAAGCATTCCTTTTGAGAATCCGAGCTTCAAGGGGGTCACGACTATCGGGTTGACACTGTAAAATTGAGTCATTGCGTGTTCCAATACCAAGCCTGTCTACACAACATGCATAACCAGGCGTCAAAGCTCAAATAAAAAGTAACAAGGCAATCAAGCCAGAGACCGGAACCAGTATCTTGGACCCACCGCCCGTCGGAGTCGGCGAGGCCGCAGCCGTCCCCGACGGATTGGTGATTGCAGAAGAGTCCGTCTCGATTCTCGCCGCCTCGACCCTGAGGTCCGTTGAGTTGAAGCAGTTCTGGTCGTTCACGTCCGGAACTAGCGACGTGTTGCCGGTGAAGATGATGTCGACGCACTGTCTCCAGGTCAGCCATATGTCCCCATGCCCATGTCTCGTGCCGAATGTCCCAAGTAGAAACGTACGTTGAAGAGAGCTCCTCCGTGGACGGCCGCCTGCACAACCTGGATCGAGGCCTTGTCGCCCTCCTTCGGCTCCACGCCCCGTGGGAGGGGAATGTTCGGCAGACAGAACGTGCCCTCGTAGGCGTCGTTCGTCGGCCCCGTCAGATGGAACATGGGCACCATCACGGTCGTGTAGTTGGCTGGCTCCTCGCCGAGGCCAATGTTGACGTACATGAGGGCGCTCTCGTGGCCGCGGAGGAAGCCGGGCTGGACGGCGAGGGCACCGCCGTTCAGTGGCCAGTGAGTACGGTTCTGGGTGACACCGAGGCCGCCGCCTGTGAGGCTGTGTCAGCTGCTGGGCATTGAACCAAAGGACGCGCCTGGTCTGGCACATTGTACTGGGCTTCCGAGGCCGCCAGCGCAAACTTACAAGGATACATCCATTGCATGCCAAAAGGGAATGTGTCGTTTGTAATCAGATTGTTCCCTCTCCAACCTGGGTATGTGATGGCCACATGGGCATGTGCCAAGGAGGCAAAAAGCCCACCGAGAGCAGCAACAGCATTCAGACCGGTCTTCATCGTGTCGTTATTCGAAAAGCAGGATCGCTAGCTAGAAAGAAATTCAGACTCGGCAGTTCAAGCTGTCCCCCGCCGGAAAAGGCTGTCTTTATGACCGAAGTCCTTCATCTTGCCCCCCGGACGCCGCGGATCCTCTGACGTCGGAGTTGCATGCCATGTCAGCAAAGAAGCTCCTCGCTGGCTGCTGAGCTGTTGTGCCTCCATATCACCGGCCGTCAGGTCGAATAAGGTTGACGGATTCTCAGACGCATGTCAGCCCTACTAGGGACCGGTCGGCGAATGGCTGAAAGGGTTCGGTGGCAGCGGCTTACGCCGCGCTGGGAGCTAGTCGGGGCTCCGGTCTTGGCTGCTTCCGTGCGCAACGGCGGATGGCCTTCTTTGAGGGCGAGAAGGATTAGAGCTGACTGGATGATCAGCATCGTGTCCGTCATGCCGTCGAGAAAACATTGGGTGGGATGCTTATTAATAACGAAACAAGCTTGATGGGAACATTAAGCCTTCCATCCAAAAGGGATCTGAACCCCGTAAGTAGTGTGTTCGAAGTAGGGCCTGGAATACATACTCTAGGGTCAAGGACGATCCAAAGTATTACCACGTAACCGCCTCCCAAAAGTCCTCAGGAGCTCGGCCTCCCTAGCAAGAGGGCCCTTTGTGCAATCCTTTGAGATGGTCGACCACCGGATACTTGCATCTCCTCTTAAACTTGACATCTTCGGAATAGATCCCACCGCCTTCGCGGGACGTGCCGCGGTCTTGTTCGTTTGTTCGGGACGCTGCCGTCTTTTTCTCAACAGCCCGCGGTTTCTGGCCAGACCTTGAGAGGCTTGCAGTTCAAACCAAATCATGACGGGGTCTTTGCCCTGTTCGGAGTACTCGCGTGACCCGTGCGGGCAATGCGTACGGATGAGGGTGCGGTAGTGATTCTTCTTGGTCTCTGGGCAGGCACCCTGCATCTTCAGCGCGAGGTCCACGGCCCTCTGCCGGTCGGCCAGGGTAAGCTCTGACAGGCTGCCGGGAACATCGACAACATTTTGCGGACGCGTGGTACAATTCGACAAGATTCGAGTAAGCGTGGAAGGGAACTGAAAGGCTGATGGGTCTTGCAAGATCGCGGCCACTAAACTCGACGACTCGCTGCACATGCCAGGACCCGATGGGGTTGTTTTGGTAAAAGTCAGACAGCGCGTCCACGATGGATTCGAATGGCTGGATTTCGGCAGAAACCGGTCGTCGTCGTGACTTCCTTCTGCCTTTCCGATATCACGTGGCGCGCCTCTCGACCTGTGAGCACGTGACGCTTCAGGAGGCAGGAGAGCTGGAGACGACAGTGTGTGAGAGTTCATCACGACGGGAATTCGCGTTTCTTGTCGTCTGGGTCGGCAGTATGTGGGTGGATGAATGCTCACAATGCTCGCACAATTGCAGAGATAAAGGTGTTGGGCGGTATTATGACTTGCGTATGGCATCTTGTTACTTGCCAAGAACTAGCTGACGAGGCAATCAGCCCGGCTGTTCAAGTGAAAGTCCTTCCCGTCCCCTATCAAAACAGCTACTGCTGCCACCAAGGCAGTCGCGCTTGCTACTTTTGGCTGAGATGTTTACCCAAGGCACTTACCTTTCAGGCTCTCTTAGTCACCCATGAAAACCAACAACTCGGCCATTCCTGCGACGGCCATCAATATTCAAAGCTCATCGACAGCTCGCGAGCATGCACCAGCGTGGTGGACTCATAACACGTGGATCAATGAGTTATATGCTTGGATGCAATCCTCTCGCCGCATCAATCAATCACCCCCCCAGAGTCAGACATTGGGTGAGCTGAGCCTCCGCCAACCCGACCACAGCCCCGAAGGCAACGTCAGCGCCCACAGGAAGGAATGCCCAGCGGATCCCTCCGTCTCACATGACGACGCAGCCCGTCAAACACAGAACCGAACGGCGGTTGGCCAAGCCTGCCGAGCGGGACGGAGAGAAGGAGCCGGGGCCGTCAGCACTAGCGCAGCGGCGGCGCCATGCAACGAGCGAGGCGAGGCTTCGAAGTTCGGAGGATTTGGTGAAGGCAGATTTTGACGGGGACCAGAAAATAATTTCTTCTTGTGGAATTGCCAAGCGTCGTTGAGTTCAGCCCAGTCGCCAAGTTCACAGTCATCGGGCGACCAACATGCTGTCCGTGGTCCACTCGACTGAGGCTGTTTGCTTGTCACCGACTAAACAACGACCGGAGCCGACCCGAGAGCTGTTGGACGGCACGGCGACTGGAGCTCGCTCTGGAGCTCTCCATGGGAAATGGAGCCCGAATCCTCCTCTCACAAACCCCACAACTCGGCTTCCTCAACAAATCACGATCCTGGATCCATATGCCTTAGGTCAGCTGAGGACCCACCGAATCTCCGCCCTCGGAGTGTTTCAATTGGAGCAGGGCCGGATCTGGAGACCAGCTGGAAGGAAAAGAACTTTTGCCATCCCTGCCCCAGGGCCAAGAAACATCCATGGATGGCCATCACGGCTGCTGCTGCGCACCAACACACGCCCGGGTAGCGGACAGGGGACGACGTCCCGTCGTGCATTGCTGCATAAGGTAGACGGGTAGGAACATGTCAGGTACGCCTCCAGCTCGATCGCGTGGCACAGCAGCCGGCATCGCGATATCTTCTGCACTATCCAAACAGCCAGTCCGCTTTGGGTGCGGCGTGTCTCGAGCTGCGAACCGCCCGGCACGCTGTATCCCGTAGCTCGCCGTCTGCCTTGCTGTGCGAGCGAATCGCAGTCAAAATAACAAATTGCTACACCGTACAACGACACCCCCCCTGGTCAGACTGAGCGTGTGCCACGGCAATGGACAGCCGATCATTGCATCACGCCCAGGCAGCAGAGCCAACACGGTTTAGCTGCTTGCCGCAACGTCGCCCACGATTCAGGGGCGCCACTCACTCCTTGCTCTGGCCCAGCATTCAAACGAAATTGGCCCAGCCTCTGGGACCGTCACCTTGGCCGCCGTCAGAGCCGCCAATCGTTGCAAGTTGTATCTTGGGTGTGTGCGTGCCCAGTGAGTGATTCTCTGGGGCGAGGCCCACGGCCAGGCACACCCATACCATCGGACGGAGTACTCTGTACGGATACCTTGCCTTCTTTACCTTGCCTAGGTACTATTAAGGTAGGTAGCGTGTAAGTTACAGCAAGGGGTGTTGACGATGTAATTAAAAGGCACAGCTGCCCTCCTCGTCCCGTCTCTCCAGCCCATCTCGACATCAACAAACAGACCAGTCTCCTCCAAGTCGTTGAATCACCCCCAGCCCAAGATGCAGTCTAAGCTCATCCTCGTCGCTGCTGCTGCCACCGGCGCTCTCGCCGTCCGCGACCTCTCGGGCACCTTCCCCGAGCGCCTCGCCCGCGCCGCCGAGCTTCAGGCCCGCGACGAGAACGAGTGCTACTCCGCCGTCGCCGCCAACTCCGCCATCACCTCCGACTTCCCCGCCCCGCCGACCCAGCTCGCCACCGCCACCGGCATCGACGTGCCCTCCGTCACCGACCCGTGCGACTTCCCCACCGTCACCGGCTCCGTCGGCCAGGTCATCACCTCGTACTCGTCCGCCCTGCAGAGCTGGCAGGACGCCCACATCACCGAGATCCGCTCCCTGTGGTCCGTCTGCAGCGACGTGCCCCTCATCTCCCAGCTGCTCGAGGGCTACGGCGACGCCATCTGCTCCACCGCCCTCGCGCCCATCACCAGCGGCGCCTCCAACGTTTCTGCCTCCACGACGGGCACCGCCAGCGTCACGGCGAGCGTCACAACCACCGTCACGAGCGCCGGCAGCGCGGGCGTCACCGAGACCGGTGAGGCCTCGGCCACTACCGGCGACGCGTCCGCCACTGACGACGCCGCCGCCACCACCGGCTCTCTCAACGCCGCTCCCAGGGAGACTGGCGTGCTCGTCGCCGCTGCCGCTGCGGCTGCTGGTATCGTCGGTGCTGTCATGCTCTAAGCGCCCCGTGTTGCGCTCGACAGCCCAAATCAGACGGAGGCTGTGGTGGAATGAAACGAAAAGAAAGGCGGACATGCCTCATGCCCATAGAGTTCAACCCAGATTACCTGTAATCAGTACATCTTGGGGAGTGCAATGAAATATTCCCAGTTGATTATGTTTTAACCCAGACGTTTCTGCTGTTGTGATGTGTGAATGTGCACGGATTTGACGAACAGTAAGCAGTGGCCATAGCTCTTGCCCCGGGAAGCCAGTTTAGGCACGGGCCTGATGCAGACAAACCCGACAGGGTCAGTTGTATTAATTACTCCGGGGCTGATCAGCAGCAAACGACATGGGATGACGGCGTCGGCTGTCGGAGGAGCCGCACCTAATTGGATCGTCGAGACCACTCATTCATACTTGATGTCAATGGCAGTGTTCATGTGTGGCCAGAAGTTTGCCCCGATTCTCTGGCTCTGGGTAGCCAGGCATGACGGGTCCTTCGGCTCCCCAGAAGAGTCCGGCAGTTATGCCGCAAGCTGCAGAGCCGACGAAGATGAACCACACACAGTATCGTAATGATAGTTGATTCAAGTGAAGCAAGCTGTGCACATTGCCTCCCGGTCATGATCGTCACCACGCAGAAATCGGAAAAGACGGATATTCGAGTGACCGCAACGAGCACCCAAGTCTCCGCTGTTAGATTGGTATCTTGATACACTTCGAGTAAAACATGTTCGAAATTGACAATTCCATTCCCCTACTCCAAAACGGCCTGCCACCCACCCCTTTTTGACGAGACTCCGAGAGCTGAGCAAATGAGCAACGACTGAGCTGCCGGAAAGCGATTCAACACGACACCCCTGAGGGCAATCATGCCCTGCCGACCCATCCCGCGTTGATGAAAAAGTCAAAGATGCGCCCGCCCTTTTGCGAGTCCAGCCGGCAAATCTCCTTGGCCTGCTTCTTCTTAAGGGTGCCGTTGCTCTTGAGAGCCTCCTTGAGGATTTGCTCCTTGATCATCAAGTACGGCTTCGGCTGTAACCTGACCACTTCGCAGAGCTTGGCCTCTTCTGGCGTGAGCAAATGCAGGTCTGGCGCGCCCTCTTGCGTGAGCTGTAGTGGTGTTACACCTGGCAGGGCCTGGGCCATGTACTTCTGCCGTGTGACGGGACCCGACGGGCCGGTGCCGTTTGCAACGATGACGGTGCCGTTGGTAGAGGCACCATTGACATTGCCATTGGTCTGGGGTTTGCTGTCTCCATTGGCGCCATTGGTACCATTCGTCGCCGGTGCCGACCGGATGGGCAGCTCGGGGGCAACGAGGAGGGCGGCCCCGCTCGGGGGTTCGGGCACGGCCGCCGCCTTAGACCGCTGAGCCGACGCCATGCGTTCCCTGTCCATGGATCCCATCGGCACCGCCTTTTGCGCTCTCTGCGCCTTTTCTGTCTCGTACTTTTCTCCGCTGCGAAGATCCCCGATGCGCATGCTCCGCCATTCCTGGAGCTGTGTGATGGCCTGCCGCAGGTTGAGCTCGTCGATGAGTCCCTGGCACAAGTTCTCAAAGTCGTCGTGGTTCATCATCCTGGCAAAAGGCTTGGCCTTGTTCAGGAGATCCCTCTCCTCCTTGCTCCTCTTCTTCTCAATCTTTGTGTTTTCGCGGTAGTCCAGCAGGTTGTGCTCAAAAATGACCTTTTTCCTGTCCACACGTTGCGTCAGGCGGCAGTTGTAGATATCCATCACCGTCAGCTTCAGCTCCATCTCGGGCTCCAGCTCGCCCGTCCGGGGGTTCAGACCATCGCCTGGGTCGAACTGCATGAGCTGCACGGCTTCCTCAGCCTCGTTCGCGTATTCCGTCTCAAACTCCAAACGGCCGGGCATGTAGCCTTGGATCTCGTGGCACGCCGGCACCGAGGCCGTCGGTTTCGTCTTCGGTTGTAATGTGGGCGCATTCTTGGCGGCCTCCTTGCGCTCTTCGATCCTCCTCTTCTTCTTGGCCTGGAAATCTTCCCTAGAGATCTCATTCGCAAGCTCGTTGTCATGTGGACTGCAGCGCTTCGGCAGGGGAAATCTGGGCGAGTCGACGTAGACCTTGAGGTAGTGATCCCGCACCTCGTCCTTGTGGCGGAAGCCACCGATGTGGTCGGCTATATCCGCCCATGATCCCAAGCCGTATATCTCTGCGCCTTCGAGCAGCAGCAATTCTTCATCGGCGCCCCAGTCGCGGTCGAAGATGGGGAAGGAGTTCTGTTCGATGACGCGGTAGGCATGTGTTTCGGGTTTGTGATTCGAGCTGGACTTCCCCTGAGAGAAGCATTGCACGCAGAGGTCGTAGTCGTTGCAGGCGGGGTGGGCGCATCTGATGCGAACCTACAGACACAAAAGGCGGGCGTTAGCGCGATGCGCAAGATGCGGCGGCCAGGCACGCATGCGCCGGAGCTCGGCGGCGGGGCACAACGGCTCCGGCGAGGGAGGAAAACAACAAGGCCGCTTACCGTGGATGTGATGTCGACAGAGCAGATGTCGCAGTGGTACTTCACACCACCCTCGCCGCCGCGCGTGACGGTCTTCTTCCTAATGACGCCCATTTCGTCCAGGGCTGCGGTGGGGACGTGGAGGCCAACCCCTGGTAAGGCTGAACCGACGACGGACGACTTATCGCGACGCCAGAGAGGGCATCAGGAGGTCTGTCGGGGGGCGTTTGGCAATGCGAAGTGTTGGATGGGGAGTGCCCGATGCAGAGGCGATGGTCGTCGATGATTTTGATGGATATCGGATGGTTCGTCGCGCGTGTTGATATCCACGTTTTCCCAGGTTGGCCGTCGAAACAACGCCAGGCTTCCAATGGAAGCAATCTGGGGATGGCGGAACCTGGAACCAGTGTTGACCCGAAGTCTTGCCGCGCATTGGCCACTACTTACCTTGGCCAACTGTGGCTCGTGCAGCGCCAGCCGAAGCCGATTAGATAAGCTTCCTATCGGAAGCCTCAACCTCCAGAATTCGGCCCCATTCAACCGGCTCCGCCATCCCCGCCATCTCGGACCAATGCCCGGACCGGCCTCTCGTCACATGCACTTTACCACTTCTCAGCATGTAACGCGTTCTGTGTGCCGCGTCGCGGCGCGTCGCGGATCGATCCACCGATGCTGCGAGCGCAGGAGAAACCCCAGATAACATAAAAAGAATCAACTTTTTGCAGCGTGTTGCGCTCCAAATGCCAGACTGTTGCTCCCAGCTGGTAGTCCCACATACCGTCGCCCCCATTCTCATCGGTGAGCTTTCCGCCAGTTTCCCGCCGCTAAATCGGCCCTTCAGCGCTGCGAGCCCGCCAGAACAATGGCGCGCCTCTGCGATGGTGGGGTTCGCGGGGCAATTCTTCACTGTCCCTCCCCCGAGACAGGGATGGGACGTCACCGGGTGAGCTGTTTTGTGGCAGCTCCCCCGTCTGTCACTCGGCCGCGACCTGCCGAGGGCTGGAGTCCTGCGCTGTCTGTACTTGGCCAAATTTGTAAACGGCCAACAACGTGATCTTTTAAATAATCCTGACTGGCCTGTTGAAATTTCCCTCTTGCAACATCTTGGACAGCAAATTGGACAGAGGGCGACACTGCAGTCTACTGACTTGTCGCAAACTACCCCGCCATCTCCAACGCATTCGCATCGAGGGGCCCCAGACCACTCCGTCGCGATGCCCGACAAGATCCTCGACGACATCTCCCACCGCCGGTACAACCCGTTGAAGGGCACCTGGCTGCTGGTCTCTCCTCACCGGACCAAGCGGCCCTGGCAGTAAGAATGCGCGGCCCGGAGAATGCTTGTCGCGACTTGCGCTAAGGAGCACAGAGGTCAGCAAGAGGCACCAACCGTGACCAAGCTGCCGGAATATGACCCCAAGGCAAGTCAAATACAGGTCGCCTCATTGGCAAGCGAGATCTGACTTAAAAAGTGCTACCTGTGCCCTCGGAACCCCCGAGCTGCAGGCGACTCGAACCCCGACTACAAGAACACCTTCGTCTTCGTCAACGACTACAGCGCCGTCAAGGAGGACCAGGCCGAGTACAAGCCGGAGCACGGAAGCGATGGTAAGCATAACTCTCGCTCGTAATCGCATTCAAGGCCGCTGACCACCAGACCTCGCTGCCTCTCTGCTCCGCGCCGAAGCGGCCACAGGCAAGTGCTACGTCCTTACCTTTTCCGAGAAGCATCACGTCACTCTCGCCGACATGACAACCGAAGAGATCGCCCCCGTCATCGACGTCTGGACGCACATTTACGCCTCCCACCTCTCCCCCTCGAACCCGCTCTCCAAGGTCGCCGCGACCCTGCAGCTGCCCGCCGCGACCCCCGAGAGCACCGTCCCGCCGCCCCGCGACCACCTGCGCTACATGCAGATCTTCGAGAACAAGGGTGCCGCCATGGGCTGCTCGAACCCGCACCCTCACTGTCAGATCTGGACTACTTCCACCATGCCCGAGGAGCCCGGCACCGAGCTCGTGCAGATGGCCAAGTACCGCGGCGAGCACGCCGGCCGCCACTTGCTGGGCGACTACGTCAAGGTGGAGATGGAGAAGAAGGAGCGCACTGTGTTCGAGAACGACAGCTTCATCGTCGTCTGCCCGTGGTGGGGAGTGTGGCCTTTTGAGGTGCTGATCCTGCCCAAGAGGCACGTTCGCGCGCTCGTGGATTTGAGCGCGGAGGAGAGGGTGCAGTTTGCGGAAGCTATCCAGGAGGTCGCGAGGAGATACGACAATCTCTTCGAGACGCACTTCCCGTACAGTAAGTGGGCGTGTGGGTGTATGGTAGGGACCACTGCTGACAACGTGACAGGCTCCGGTATTCACCAGGCGCCCCTCGATGCTACGGAGGAGGAGGCCGAGAACAGCTACCTCCACATGCACTTTTACCCGCCGCTTCTTCGTTCTGCCACCGTTCGCAAGTTCCTCGTTGGCTACGAGCTGATGGCCGAGCCTCAGCGTGACATCACGCCAGAGCAGGCCGCAGCCAAGCTTAGGGCCATGGGCGGAGACCTGTACCGCAAATCGATTTGAGTGTAGAATGCATGTTGAAGCGTTGTTTGGGAGTCGGGGCATGATCAGGCGGCATGTTGAGGATATATCAAAATCTGAATATTGTTTTGGGGAGCATGACATGGGCGAATGCAAGTTCTTGGAGTGAAATCTGGCTCCCGAACACAGTACAGGCTGCGACATGCCATCACTCCAAATGCGCCCCCCTCATTTGAACATTACTCCCCTTTCAACTTTTTTCTATAACCAGTCACGCCACTTTGCGCCGTGTCCTTTTTCTAGTCCAATCTATGGGCTGTCCACGTAGAAGCTGCGGACCTGCGGCATCCAAATCAAAGCCACCGTGGCCAGAGTAAAGGGGAACGCCTGCGGGACACCAAAGGTCATGCTCTTGAACACAAACAGCTCGCTGGCGAAGTGGCCGAGCGCGATCACGTAGGTCCAGATGGCGAGGTCGTACATGTGCGCGTGCTGCAGGTGGTAGGCGCAGTAGAGGCGGACGACGCTCGTCAGGAGGGTCCAGGTGCCGAAGCAGCGCGCGGCGAGCGGCGTGCCCTGGTCGAGGGTCTCGGACTCCTTCGCGCCGGCCGGGGCGGGGACGTATTTCTTGACCGAGTCTTCCGGGTTGAACTTCTCGGACTGGGGAGGCAGGGAGGGGTTGCGGATGAATTTGCCGTTGTAGACGCGGCGGGAGTAGTGCAGCGTGAGGTAGTTCTGGGCCGAGTTGCCGATGGCGAGGAGGGAGAGCTGGACGCGGTCTGGGTCAGTACGAACGTCTCGGCGCATCGTTGGAGGTTTCGGGGACTCACGAAGAGCATGTAGTAGGGCAGAATGCCCTTTGCGGGAGGGAGGAGGTCGGCGACAGAGACCATTGTGCCTGATTTAAGGAAGGGGATGGCTTCTACTGAGGCCAATTGACTGTGATCGAGGCGTGGAAGAAGTGTCGGAGGGAAAAAAGAGTGGAAAATCACGCCGCTGCCACGGTGGGATTCCGTCCTGTCTGGGAGCTTCGAATAATGCGCGAGCTTCCCACTAAGACCGACCAGCAGGGACCTGCGGTACGAACACGAGCGGCTGTGGCTTGAGCTCCATCTGTGGCTGACCAGGACCCGTCCACTGCTGATTGGCCAAAGCTCTGCCCCTCCGTCCGTTCAACAATTGGCAGGCCGAGGTGTGGCTGGTGATTTTGGCATTGGATGCACTTTGCCCATCTCAACATTTTGTCCGTGCTGCTGTCGGTTTGTGCATCTCCCAAGGGCGATCGATACCTTGCTGCATCGTCCCGCATCCTCCCTCCTCCAACCCTTGCGTCGCGCACCAAAATCGAGCGAAATTTGACGATGGCGGCCATCACCGATTACATTGGCAACCTGCCTCAGCCGGTCCAGCTTGTGCTGGCCAGTGTCGGCGCCCTCTTCCTTACCTCCAAGGCTCTCAGCTACGTCAAGTTCCTCCTGGGCGTCTTCCTGCTCAGCGGTACCAGCGTACGTACCCTTTTCCTGCCCCTCTCTCGCCGTAGAACGGAACTCTGACGAAGTCTCCAACAGCTCCGCAAGTATGGCGGACCCGGCTCCTGGGCAGTCGTGACCGGTGCATCCGACGGCCTCGGCAAGGAGTACGCCTACCAGCTCGCCAGCAAGGGCTTCAACCTCGTCCTCGTCTCCCGAACCCAGTCCAAGCTTGAGACGCTCGCCCATGAGCTCGAGGCCAAGTTCTCCGGCAAGATCCAGGTCAAGATCCTTGCCATGGACTTCTCCCGCGACGACAACGCCGACTACGACCGCCTCGCGCAGCTCCTCCAGGGCCTCGACGTCGCCATCCTCATCAACAACGTCGGCCAGAGCCACAGCATCCCTGTCCCCTTCCTCCAGACCGACCGCACCGAGCTCCAGAACATCGTCACCATCAACTGCCTCGGCACCCTGAAGACCACCCAGGTCGTCGCCCCCATCATGCAGCAGCGCAAGAAGGGTCTCATCCTGACCATGGGCAGCTTCGCCGGCTGGATCCCCACCCCCTACCTGGCCACCTACTCGGGCAGCAAGGCCTTCCTGCAGCACTGGAGCAGCTCTCTCGCGGCCGAGCTCAAGCCCGACGGTATCGACGTTCAGCTGGTCATCAGCTACCTCATCACCACGGCCATGAGCAAGGTTCGCCGTGCGAGCGTCACCATTCCCAACCCCAAGAACTTTGTCCGTGCCGCGCTGAGCAAGGTCGGCACTGGTGTCTACCAGAACTTTGCCTACACCTACACGCCCTGGTGGACGCATGCTCTGATGCTGTGGGTTGTTGAGAACACCATCGGTGTCGCTCACGAGTGGGCCCTGGCCGTCAACCTCAAGATGCACGCTGACATTCGCAACCGGGCCCTGCGGAAGGCTGCCCGCGAGGCAAAGAAGAACTAAGTGCTACAATTAAAACCCCCGACACGGGTGCAGAAGCAAGTGTAGCCGTTAGAAGCTAAATGAAAAGGCCCATTTTACAAAAGAGTGGCCATGTGAGGAATGAGAAGCCAAGCTGAAATAGCAGCAATCAAGGGAGGTGGAGGGGACTCGGTGGGCCAGGGGGACCTTGGGAAAAGTTTCAATATAGAATAATCAAACAAACTTCAAATTTTCCAATTCACACTCTCCATTGACAGCGAGCAAAGGCCCATTCATCATCGGGTGCCGCTCAACTGGGGAAACGTCAGGCTCAGCCTTGTGTCCCGATTAGGCTTAGTGTGGGACCACCCGGGCTCCAGGCGCGAAAATTCCAAGTGCCAGGCCCAGCCTCTTGAGCTCCTCAGAAATTGTTTACTGCTTGCTGCCCTGCACTTCACCTTCCCACGCCGAGAGCCGCCGCAGCTCCTAATTTCTCTTTTCTTTGTACAGCTCGAGCCGCGCAAGTCTCGAACCGCAATTGCCAGCGCCGAATTTTCCATCGAAAGCCCCCCAATTGGCAAGCACCACCGCCCGTTGATGGTTCGATAGCGCGACCTCTTTACGCCCTCTGCTGGCCGCAACTTTGCGACGCGTTTGCCCACCGCTCAAGACCCGACCCGACGAGCGTTCGATCGTGCTGTTCGACGACCATGTCCTACCCCCAGATGACCCCCGCTCGGCCGGTGCCAGGCGCCTTCTTCAACACCCCGGCAGCTTCGAGATTCGCCAGCGACAATGAGCCCGTGAGGCGGCGGTTGTTTTTGGAGGGCGACGGAGCCCAGGGCAGTTCGACGACCGCCGTGAGCGGCGCCCTGGTGGGAGGATCCAGCTTTGCCCCGGCGACAGTATCTTCGGCCGGCACGACTGGAGGACTGGTGTCGACTTCGTCGTCGCAGGCTCCCCAGCAGAACCTCCCGCCCGTCACGCGAGCTGCACAGGCGGTCAACCAGTTCCTCCAAGCAGACGAGAACTATCCCGAGCTGGATTCGTACTGTAGGCGTAAGTTGAACCGTTATGTCTTGCCGTGGTACCTCCGATGGATGTTCTGACCCCCGAACAGCAGGCGCATCTTCCGAATATGACTACAGCACGCTCGACTCGGCGTGGGCTCCCTTCCACAAGACCCAAATGTACCCGATCCCGAACCAGGTCTTCAGCCATTACAACACCGGCCAGCTCCAGACTTTGATGGGCCTCTTTGCAGAGATCAACCACGCATGGGTTGTTATTGACAACTCGCTGTTCCTCTGGGACTATACTCACCCCGACCCCGAGCTTATTGGCTTCGAGGACCAGCCGCACACGATCCACGCCGTCGCCCTTGTTGCCCCCAAGCCTGGCATCTTCGTCAACACCATCACACACATCCTGGTCGTCGCCACGTCGTCTGAGATGATCCTTCTCGGTCTTTCCGCTTCAGCGACGCCCGCAGGAACGAAGACCGTGTCGCTGTACAGCACCAAGCTCAATCTGCCCCTCCGAGGAACCGATGTTCGAGTTATTGCCGGCACTGCGGATGGTCGCATTTTCTTTGGTGGAAGCAACGACACAGATATCCACGAGCTTTACTACCAGCAGGAGGAGAAGTGGTTCTCGAACCGATGCGGCAAGATTAACCACACCAACCCCGGCTGGTCGTCAGTAGTGACCCTCCAAGGCGGATTCTGGCAGCACAAGTCCCCGGAGGGACTGCTGAGCATCATTGTTGACGACTCGCGAAAGCTCGTCTACACCCTCTCGACCAGATCCACGATTCGGACATACCACATGGATGGGCCTAACAAGCTTACCAAGGTGATCGAAAAGGAGAGAAACGCATGCCTTCGCGACATCACCCACATGATTACCCAGTCTCCCTTGCTCAACGACCGGACAACGATCGTTTCCATTAGCGCCATTCCTTCCCGCGAGGCGTCGAAGCTTCACCTCATGGCCCTCACCAACACTGGATGCAGACTGTTCCTCAGCGCGACGAGTTCTGCCTCTTACATGATTGGCGGAGTGTCTTCCAATACCCCTCCTCAGAGCATGCAGGTTCAGTTCATCAAGTTCCCTCCCACAGAAAACCCTGCCCGAGCCGGCATGAACAGTGCCGGAGATTCCATCATCGACTTTTCGTCAAAGGCTCTTGCGATGAGCAGACTCGGCGCTCGGTTTGCCCCTGGCTACTTCTTGGATTTCGTCGTCAAGGAGTCCGATCCCAATAACGACCAGCTTTTCGTTTCCGCGCCGGAGACGGGCCGAATTAAGACCAACGCTTCGTCTGCTCAACTCAAGTACTACGAGCATGGAAACTGGATCGACATTGGAAGCAGGGCCGAGGATGTTGGTTTGGTCACGAAGCCATTTGCTGCCGCCAAACAGCCCGTCGGGTTCGGCAACGAGCTGGCCGTCCAGTTCGACGAGCCTGCCACCGAGTTCGCGGTTCTCACAAATACTGGCGTCCACATTATCCGCCGCCGCCGACTCGTTGACACCTTCGCCGCCGCCATCCGGGGAGCTGTTGGAGACGAAGGCTTGGAGTTGGAGACTCGAAAGTTCATTCAACGATACGGACGTGTCGAGACCATTTCCTGTGCTTTGGCGGTGGCTTGTGGACACGGCGGTGACGCCCGACCCGGCGCCGCGCGTGCCATAGATCAAGCGACAGAAGACCGCGCGCGAACCGTATTTGTCGACTATGGCGGACAACCCTCTATCACTGAGACCGACGGCACACCACTCAACACCACTTCCGTTCGCCTTTCTCCCCGACATGACGCTCTGTGCGTATACATCACCCGCCTAATTCGCACTCTGTGGAAGAACTATGTGGTTGCTCCCGCGGTGAACCCAGCTGGTGGTGTGACCATTGTAACAAGGGTGCCAATTGCCAAGTTACTGTCAATTCAAGAGCAGCTGGAACGTCTCCGAAGGTTCCTCGACGCCAACAAGAGTTTCATCCAAGGATTGTCCGGCCCCTCTGACCTTCAAAGAGTGGCCAGCAAGCAGGAAGAGGTTGCTCTTCAGGCTGAGCACCAGGCCTTGCACGCGCTTCAGAAGCTGATGGAGAGCATATCGGAGGGCATCTCCTTCGTCCTGATGTTGTTCGACGAGCGGGTCAGCGACATTTTCACGAGACTCGATGCTACCGCGCAACAAGAGCTCAAGGAACTGACGTACGAGAAACTGTTTTCCCAGGTTCCTGGAAAGGACCTGGCTAAGCTCCTCGTCAAGTCGATCGTCAACCGCAACATCGAGAGCGGATCCAACGTCGAAACAGTAGCGGATGCTCTACGCAGGCGCTGCGGTAGCTTCTGTAGCCCTGACGACGTCGTCATCTTCAAGGCCCAGGAGCAGTTGAAGAGGGCATCTGAGCAGCCAGTTAACAGCAATCAGTCCCGCACCTTGCTCCACGAGAGTCTACGGCTCTTTGAGCGTGTCGCCGGCGCGCTTTCCTTCGCCAACCTCCACAACGCTGTCGCTCAGTACATCGAACTCAAGTACTACGCCGGTGCGATCCAGCTTTGCTTGGTTGTCGCTCGGGAAAAGGACAGGGGCAACAGCGCCCTGTCATGGGTTCACGACGGCAAGCCCGCTAATGACCCTCGGGCCAATGCCTTCTCGGAACGCCGCAAGTGCTACGAGCTCATCCACGAGGCACTACAACATTTGGACGCTGCCTCAAGCAGAGAACCGGAGACTATTGATGGCAGGCTGACGCTCATTGGCACCAAGCGCCTCGAGGCCTACAGTGTCGTGAACGACTCGGATGATGAGGTTTTCCACTTCGATCTGTATGAGTGGTACATCCAACAAGGATGGACCGACAGAATCCTGGCTATAGAGTCACCGCACGTCATCACATACTTGCAGAGCCTTGCCAGAAGCAACGTGGCTCACGCCGAGCTTCTCTGCAAATTCTACACACAGCGCGAGAGATATTTCGAGGCTGCCCAAGTGCAAGCTGACCTCGCCAACTCTGACTTTGAACTCGGCATCAAGGAGCGGATCGTCCTTCTTAGCAAAGCCAAGGGTAACGCAAATGTGGCGACCGCTGGCATCGGCAGACAACAGCAGCAGGTTCTGGCCCATGAAGTGAGCGAGCTCCTCGACATCGCAAACATTCAAGACGACTTGCTGGAGAGGCTCAAGGCTGACAGCCGCATTGCCCCGGAGCGTAAGGCGGAAATTCAAGAGGCCCTTGACGGCCAGATATTATCGCTTTCAGACGTAAGTCATCCACCGCCCAAACGATTATGCAGCTCGCTGACCGCCACCCAGCTCTTCAACCAATACGCTGATCAGGCAAACTACTACGACCTTTGCCTCCTCATCTACCACAGCGCTGACTACCGCAACCCGAGCACGATCTCCCAGACCTGGGTCAGCCTTATTGAGCAGATCCACGAGGAAGCCGTCGAGCGCATGGAGGAGGCTGGCCCTGGCATTCCCGTCCTGCCGTCACCATACGAGTCTGTGTCCGTCAAGGTCCAGAACATCGCCCACCGCACATCCCTCGACAGCTTTATCTTCCCAGTGCCAGTATTGCTTCCGGAGATTTGCCGCTACGCTGTCGAGTACCACCAGGATGCTGAGATTGGCGCCGACCCCACCTGGCCTGTTCAGCTATTCCTGAGCCTGGGTGTCTCTCACGACATGGTCACCCGCGTCCTCGAGAGCGTGTTCGACACGCAAGACTACGGCTTCAGCGGCAACAACCGCAACCGTGTCATTGAACTCATCGTCTTTGCCGTTGATGTTTGGCAGCGTGAGGTGAAGCGCCGTGGCGGTGCTTCCGTGAAAGGTGATGGTGCCATTGGCGCCTGGGTCAAGGACCTTTTGAGCAGATGCGAGTCGTCTTTGCCGGCTGCAGGCCATGGCGCGAACCCTGGCGGCGCAGACTTGGCGGAGGTGCGGAGACGCCTGCGGGCGGTTAGGAGGGAGGTTGATGGTCTCGTGGAGAGGGGCCCCTCTGGAAGCTTGCGCTTCATGTAATGTCTGAACTCATTTGAAACGACGTGGAGTGGAGGAGCGTGATGGAGAGGGGATGACAACAGATAAACTAGAGAAGATGATTGCGGACTGGGGCTTTTTAAAAAAGCAAACGAGCCCAAAGAGAACGTGTACAAAGAGTCAAAAACCTGTGTATTTGCCGGGGTGTGTGGGGTTTGGCCGGGCGCGGCTTGGGTCAGGCGATGTAGGCTTAGGCATTGGATGGCTACATTTAGTTGGTGTTTTATTTTCCATGGACGGGTTTCCGGCGATTTTGTTCCCGACATTGACGACGTCGACTGTGAAGGTATTGGTCTCTACGATAGGAGGTTGTGGTCCCATGAATACTCTCTCAAACTTGCTCAACGAGCATGCCGTTCATGGCCACGGACACTATTGTGTTGGATGTTCCTACTTCCATCCCTGGCCTCTGGATGATCCGGCGACTTCTCGGAAACTTATCAACCTCACTTGATCCCATCTTCGGCGATTGCTTTGACCACTATATATCTGGCTGCTAATTCAACTCTGGCTTCCAACATTCAACAGGCTCCCGGCACTCGTTCTTCATTGTCCAAGACAAGACACCAATTCCTTGCGCTTTCTATCCCTTTTATTCTACACTCCAAGATGTCCAACGACGACGCGGGCCCAATGGCACACGTCTTTCGTGCCATGGACAAGTCCGTCGGCGCGCACTGGGAGGAAGTCATGCTCGACGTCAGCCGGACCATGATGGCGCCCCTGAACGCGCGGCTCATCGCGCAGATGGGGCTGGGACCGCACACCACGGCACCTGTCCGGTTTTTGGACAGCGCTTGCGGGGCCGGGCCGGCGACGCAGGAGCTTTGCAAGATCTTACCGCGGGACGTGCTGGAGAAGAGCCGGGTTGTTTGTGGCGACAGCTCGCCGATGATGGTGGAGCTGGTGAGGAAGAGGATCGAGAGGGAGGGGTGGGCTGGGGCCGAGGCTCGGGTCATTGATGCCGTTGTAAGTTTTCTTTTGTCATGTTACTTTGGACGACGGGAGAACATGGTGATGAAGACTGAACTGAACTGGTGGGATTAGGACTCCGGGCTGGAAGAGGGCTCGTTGACGCATGTCGCCATCGGCCTCGGGCTCCATATCATACCCAGGCCGGACAAGGTCATCCGAGACGTGGTCAGGATTCTGGCGCCTGGCGGCGTGTTTGGGTGCGTCACGCCGCACGCTGCCCACACGGGCTGGGTCGCCGATGCCAAGACGGCGTTTGCGTCGTTTCCTTTCGGGGCGCCGCTGGAGGAGAGGAACCGGTCGCAGGTTCACGACTTCGGGCGGTGGTACGACGAGGCGTGGGTGGAGGGGTATCTCAAGGAGAGCGGGTTCAGGGACGTTGAGGTCCGGGTCGAGAGCGGGGTCGTGTTTGTGAGAGACGCGCAGCATTGGCTGGATGTGTACGGGCCCGCGATCGCGTGGCTTGTCAATAGCGAGTGGTCGGAGGAGCTGAGGAGGGAGCATCCGATGGAGGAGGTCAAGGGGCTGATTGGGAGGCATCTGGAGGAGAAGCATGGGGGGAAGGGGTGGGATACGGAGTATTCTTGTGTTGTTGCTACTGGAACTGTGGAAAAGTAAGCGCATGGGTGAGAGTATCTCATCCAGTGTGACGCCAACCCGTATGATTCGACTTCTAAGTCTGAACAGAGGCTATCTTTTCTCTTGAAATACTTAGTAGAGTATCATAGCGTATAAGTCATAGAGAGTGAGAGAAGAATACTCAGTAAACATCCAAAGTCAAAGTGTATGTTGGAAGTGAGTCGTAGCTCGCACGATGACAAAGAATTTCACGCCGTGGTTGTAGGTATCGTAGATTGATTAAGAGGTAGCATAAATGTAGCGAGGCAATAAGACTCAAGCGCGAGGATCCTAGATGTCTTTCCGGCATGATTCTATCTAGAAACTGTGACAAATGCGCAGCTGCATTAGATCCCAACAATGTTGACCTGCATCTCGTTGTTGGTGATGCAATACTCGCGCCCCATTACTGTGTCATCGACTTGCCAGCAGCTGTCGAAGATAAGGCCTCCGGTCCGAGCAATATCATTGCTACAGAAACGTCAGTCAGTCAGTATGTCGTAACGATGGCATATCAAGCCGTCTCCCCCGTCTCCTGCCCCGCCAGGCTTTGCCACTTACCAGTTTGCCGCTTGAGCCACAGTGCTAGACTTGACCGTAACAACCTGTGCGCCTCCAATGCGGCACATTTGAATGTTAAACTGGCTGCGGCCAATGATGCACGAGACCCCCTGGGCGCCCTTCCTAGCGAGATCGTCCAGACAGGCCGCGGCATCCCTTCCCTGCGAACGACATCACATTAGCACGAGATTCTTTTCAGGGGCTTGATTGGGGATCGATGAGGAGACGGCACCGGAGCGTAGTTGAAAGGGATTTGGCAAAGGGCCCTCTTGCGGAGTCCGCCCGCAGAAGTTACGACGGTGGCCTCGTGAGCAGCTGCGATCGCCTCATCGGGGGTCAAGGCTGTATCGGGGTTGGCGATGATGTCGTCCACCCACTGTGCGAAGGAGAAGGTCGTCTCCGAGGTTGGGGCCGGTGCGGCCGTGACGGAGGCAGCCATGGCCACAGCAATAAGGGAGGTAGTAAATTTCACCATTTTGACTATTGACGAGCGTAAGCCTGTTCTTAGGGTGACCCGAAGGGGAAGCAGAGAAACCCAGAGCCAGTCCTTGGATGAAAGATCTTCGTGTTTAAATACTTGACGTCTGAATGAAAACCCACAATTGTGCTAGATTCAGACAACTTATGAGAGTGACTAACACGGAAAAAAGCACCGCACATCAAGCCAGCATTGTATGCACAGAACCGACCATTGCAGCTCCTATAGCTACTTGTGCTGGACGATCAATTCGTATCATTTGCTTGAACGCTCAGGACGAGCAGGCTGGCTCCACGGATCCCACCTCAGCCTAGCTCCATAGGAACTGGCATGTCCGAGTCTGCGACTCTGCGCCTGCGGGTTAGCCCAATCACCCGCTGGCAACTTGGGTTGTGTAGTATGAACTGCATGCCGAAAAGGGTATCGAAAGCATACGTTGCTGTTATCGTTACGGTGAAGGACTTTGGGTTAATGCGAGGTCCTTTTGCAGGACTTGGCAACTCGGCTCCGCAGCTCAGCCTGATGGGCGGCTGAAACTTTGCATCGTGTGTGAAATTTATACTGCAAGGGTGTTCAAAAGAATGGATAGGTAGGCTGTTGTTATCTTTATGGATACTAAAAGGCTCTGGGCCTATACATGAGCCGTGGCAGTTCGGCTCTGCGGCTCTGCCCAATTACTGGTTGACATGTTATTACAGTCTGGTTGGAATCTGTTCAGGTTGTTTTCGCAGCCTGAAATTGTCTGCAACACGCACCAAATTAGTTATTTTGACTGTAGTGTATCTGAGCGACGGAGTAGAGAATACACAGCATATGCCGCTTCTCAACACGACAGTGAGCTCTTCTGTTGCTCTATTTCGGGCAGTTTTAGTCCTTTGAGACACTACAACTTACATATGAAGCCTCGGTAGTTCGAGGAAAAAATAAGTTGCAAAGACGATTCATCTCATAGCAAGTATACATGGATCGCTGAAAAGTATGTGGACTTCGGAGGGTTCCGTATCTAAAGTAACATTCACTAGGTACCTAGTAAGTTGAACATCAATGTCACGGGCGATATTAGCTGAGATGACCAAATGTCTCTGAGACGAACGTCTCTGAGACAAATGTTTTTGAGACAAATGTTTTTGAGACAAATGTTTTTGAGACAAATGTTTTTGAGAGCGGTCAGTGGCCACGTGACCCGGTGTCCGACACGGTGAAAAACTAAATTTCAGCTCCTCACTTCATGGTTTCTTACTTCGCTCCTCTATCCATTCTGACTCTCGCGAAACCTGCACCTATTCTGAGCCAGTGAAGCATGAGCGGAAGCAATCCCGCAATATGCAAGCACAATCGCCATCAAACGCCGACGTCGTTAAGGATCTGCACAGGGATCTGGCGCGAAAATACCACCGACATGGACAAACCATCGAGACGTACTGGAAGTCATTTGACAAACGGCAGCGAACGAAATGCGTCACGGAAGGTGCAATGAATGGCGAAGTGCTGAAGCACTCGATGGACCGGTCTCTTGGCAATGTCTACAAGTTCATCCCCGAGTGGAACCTCCGCGAACTTACAGAGCCCGGATCTGATCATCTCCTGAAGTTGCTGCGCTACCGCAGCTTGACGAAAATCGTTGATCAGTACAGGGGATCCGACGACATCCCCGGAGACTATGAGTTCATCAACACAATGATGCACACACGAAATCTCCGTCATCTAGAAAGCTATAAGGACTGTTGGTCTTTCTTCCTTGACGACGATGAAACTTATGGAACTTCATACAAATTCAATGGTCCAGAGGCAAAGGTCGGCTTCGAACAATTCATGCAAATGAAAGCGATCATTCCCCAGGCGACTGGAGAGCTGGTACTCATGAGGCAGATGTAC
Organism: Colletotrichum tropicicola; assembly: GCA_025962755.1. Taxonomy (NCBI): domain Eukaryota; kingdom Fungi; phylum Ascomycota; class Sordariomycetes; order Glomerellales; family Glomerellaceae; genus Colletotrichum; species Colletotrichum tropicicola. The sequence goes on along the minus strand of JAOWMA010000206.1, from coordinate 28,216 downwards.
ATGCTGCAACCTCTCAATCTTATCATCGAAGACATCCTGGAGGAAGGATCCAAGAACAGGAACCGCAAACAACCGCCGAAGCAATCCCCGGATACTGCCGCCGCCGCCTTTTCCAAGCTCGACATCAAGGAACGACCCGAAAAGCTGTCTCTTCCAGACCTAATCGCCAGTGTCCGCGATCAGAAGCTGTCACTCGAAGGCTACCTCACCCTTCTCTCATCGGAGCCCGTGGTGCTGGCTCACGATGTCAACTTTTGGTTCTTCAGCCGCCCTGAGCTCGTGCCTGACGAGAAGGGCCGCTCTCTACCACAGCATACCGACAAGTACATCAGCAGCTCTTTCTTTGATGTCATTCACAACGCCGTCAAGGGCGCCGCCATATGGTCTTACATTGGTCGACTGCTGGATCGCCTCGAGATTGATGGCAAAGACAAGGTACACAAGGCCATCATCCTCCAAGAGATTTCCAACATCTGCCACCTCGAATACGCCCGAGCCCAGAATCTGCTCAAGCGCCAGGTGCAGACGGGCTCAGGCTCCAAGTGGTTCAAGCGATTGTCCAACGGCTTCGACCGCGCGGGCAACGCGCGCGTCACCATGAAAGGGAAGCCTGAAGATTTGACTCGCAGCGACCCCCAGCTTCATTACATCCTCCGCCTCTGCCACCCCGATACCAATGCGTCGAAAGCTGTCGACTGGATGAGAAAGTTGAGCGATCTGCACAGCACTCACCCTATGGAGCAAGAAAAACTTCTCGAGAGAGAAATCAACTCGCTGGGCGACCTGGCCGTTATCGTCGCCTTTATCCAAGACCTCTCTCCCGCCGTCTCGATGCCCCCTCTCTCCCGTAAAAATGGTCAGCTGTTCGTTTCAAGGTCTCAGGAGCTCGAAGCCGAGCTGAATCAGCTCAAGAAAGATCTCGACGTTGGTGACTTCGCGGTGCCTATTGACAATCTTCTGGAGCCGGGCATGAGCGAAGGCGCACTCAAGACTCTCGACAGCTTCGTCGTCGAAAAGTCGGGAACGAAGCTCGGTTTCTTGTATGAGGACCTAGTCGAGGATTGCTTCTCTGACTTGCAGAACCAGTATGATCAAGTCAAGGCCAAGATGCAAAAGGGGGAGGATTGGACGCCGCTTCCGATTCCGGCGCCAGAGCCGCGTGAGAGATTGGTTGAGCAGCGCAAGCAGAAGGAGAAGACGCGGCCATCGCACTCTTCCGCCTATGAGATTGTCTCCGGAGCCGTTCCCACTCCAGCGGGAGACCCTTCTCCCCCGGCGCAGGTGCTCAAAGTCAGCGCGGCGACCGCCAGCGTCTTCCAGGCGATTTTCAATAAGTCGAAGTCGCGACGCGCGGTCAGCTGGACGGCGTTCGAAGGCGCCATGGCGGATCTGGGGTTCTCGGTCCTGCCCAAGTACGGCTCCGTCTTCACGTTCATACCCTCCGAGACCATGGCAGTCAAGAAGCAGTTTACCGTGCACCGGCCGCACAAGTCCCAAATTGAGGGGTATACTTCCCTTGTCTTTGCGCAGCGGTTGAAGAGGGTTTATGGATGGGGGGAGGACACGTTTGAGGTGGCCTAGATATCGGATGTTTGCGGAAGTCCTGTGAATGTGTGGTCAGCTGAGCCCCGAAACAGAATGGAAAATAGGGCGATGTTAGTCTCCATAATCGAGTGCTCTAATAACTTAATAGTCGATGCACTCGTTCGGTATGATCATTCAGCAGGAATTTGCTCGAAAAACAACTGGGATTTCTCATTGAGAACTAATGGCTTTCGCTTGATCACCTTGCTAATAGGTTATACTCAAAACGTTGGAACTATGCTCTTTACATGGGTCCCCCGATACGAGTTGTCGAGGAGGTATCTTTTGTTTTCCAATCGTCTTGTCGACCGGTCTTTCTCTCATATCATTCGTAGCGACAAAAAAGCCCTCCGATCGGCCCCGAGAGCTTGCTTTTCAGGATTTCGCCAACCTGATGATGTAAAGAGCCAGAACTGTCCGATAGAGATTGCCTCGATTACCCTTTTGAAGACCTCTCCATTGGGAAGACTGGAATCTGTGCTTTCACTCCAGGACTACAACCCCGGCACCTCCTCATATTACATAGCAAGTATATAAATAAAGATAGAGACAAGAACGAAGTGCACGATGTAGTATTAGGGGCGAGCTGAAAAACAAAATGGGGAACTTGAGGAACTGAGGCCACTGGTTGTCCGATAGGTAGACAGTGAGGAAGACGGCGGCGTCGACCGGGATTGCAGCCGCAAGAACCACGCCACCTGCAACAGTTGAGCTGACTGTTGAATAGCCCGGTCCTCCTCTGGGCAATCTGCAGGTGGATTCAGGCGCCCGCATCTTCGGTTGAGCTCATGGGCCTCTATACTCTCGACGTATCCTTATCGATTTTGACTCTGCAGGAGTTCGAAGTCGGGGTTAAAGAGGCTGGGCGTCCGCGAATGCCCACGTACCACGCCAACCAATTTGAAAACTACGACAGCATCTACTACAGGACCTGACCGGGGTATTCTCCCGTCTTGTCCCGTCTTGTTACCAACTTTGATATTTTCATAAAGCTCATGTCAGTCTGGTGACTAGCATGATAATATCATCCGGAAAGACAGTATCGTCTTGGCTTGGTCTAGAACTTGTAATACAGATATAAATACCAGTTGTACAAATCCCCAAGATGATCATTGCTTCAGGACAGGTGTTCCCTGTGCCCTCGTGGGCATGTCCACCACTTAGATCACTACCGAACTGGACCTGACTGCCTCTCTTCCCATACCTACCCAGCGCTACTGCTAATTGCGACACCTACCACAAGATTTAGTACGACGCGTGTCTCAGAGATTTGATGTAACACGGACAAATCAAGCCCACGCTGTAGATCCCGAGTAAGGTATGTTATGGTTGCCTAACTTTTGGCGTATGGCAACGTCGCCGACAAAGGCATATGAGTGAGAGAAGGGAAAACACCTGACTGGATGGGATAGCGGGGTGGGGAGCATCGGTGCTTGCCTGCAGGCGAAGAGCATCCAACGAATCACCAACAAACATCTAAAAAGTCCTCGCATCATGCACTGTCAATCACCAATCGTGGGTGTGTTAGTCCGCCCACGCCATGCGGGCGCAATGGAAGAGCGGCGGCCGCCTGAATTGTGGTTCGCCAAAGACAGGCGCATGATTGCGAAGCTCATACAGGATAAAAACAAAGCCTCCTGTGTACGTTTGACCGGGTAGTCCGTTCTTTTCTTCGGGGAGTAGTTAAGTCTTTGGGATCGCAGACAGATCTTCCATCCATGAAACACAACCAACGCCTCTGGCCTCAGTTTATCCATTTGCTCTAGCCCAGCCAGGCGGCCTCCAGCCGAAGGGGATACACAATTGGAGATGCCCTCAGCGTCTACAACGGAGCCCATGTCATTGCATGACCGCAGGGACGACTTCAGCGTACTTGAGAATACTCTCGGTTTGGATCATCAACACCAGCCACTAGATTCACGGGAAAATGAACAACCAACACTTCGAGCCCAAGTCCTTGATCTCGCTTTTAGACCACCTCTGGCTCTCGCCCAAACCTCACGCACGCCTCCTGCTGCGGGGCGATGGATGCCAATTCATCCTCAGAGCCAGGAAGACTGGGAGGTTCAGAAGACCCAGATTCGGCAACTGTATCTCGGTGAAAATATGCCGCTGAAAGATATCATGGAAATCATGCGCAGTACATACCACTTCAACGCTACGTAAGTTCCGCTTGGTTAGGGGTTGAGGGAGAAATGTATTTGCTAACCTTGACCTTGAAGAGAGAGAATGTACAAGAAACAATTCGTGAAATGGCATTGGAAAAAGTACAATTGCAAAGGCTTCTGGGACAGCCAATTTAATGGCGATCCCGTTGAAACTGCTATCGACAAAGTCAAATGCAAGAGACCTGCCAGAAAACACGTCTCCGGGACCTTGGTTCGCAAATATCACACCCACAGCAACGCAGACAGAACATCATGCCATGTTCCGCTTCTTTCAGGGCGGATGACACATAGCAATGCAGTCGACCTATGCACACATGAGCTGTTTGCCAGCTTGCGCGATCTGATACACGGAACCTCTCAGCGTGATCCTGGCTGGGGTAAGCGATCTCGCTTCGCAATACTTCCAACACCCGCAGAACATGTGCGATCTCTTTTCGACCTTGCCGCCGATCTTTACAGGGTCAAAGACTTCCAGAGAAGTGGCGCGGTCATGCGCCAAGCCTTCCTCTTCCTCGAGAAAGTCGTTGAAAACGAAGCCATTCAATATTTCCAGACGCTATTCCTCGTCATCCCGCACGGTGCGCCCAAGAGGATACGAGACACCTATTTTCATCATCTATCTCGACTGCTGGACATAAAAAAACGTGGGCAGCCCGTTGCCAAAGTTGCCATGTTGATGGAGAGAATCAGTGCAAGAGCCCATGACCAGCTCTTTCCCATCATCACCCAGATGCACAACATTACTGCGGACTATCACGCCGAGATACGAGGCCGTGACGACCTCTACAGCCTCGAAGCCAGATGGGAAGCACTGAAGTTTCATCAACCAGATGAGATTTCACTCCGCTTCGGGGAGATGGTCTACTCTTACGAGAACTTGGTTTCCAATGCGGTGACTCGTTTTGGGCCAAACTCGGATGAGGTTTTACATGTGGAAAATTGTGAGGTCATTGCAGTGGCATGGTTGAAACCGTTGTGGGAAGGATACGTCGCACTCTGCGAAAGACATCTCTCCCGGCTACTTGAGGCAAACGAGAATCGCCCTTTCGAAGAGTGGGATATTGAGATGCTGGGGCCTTACGAGTTTGTGGGATATGCTCTGTACGGGTGTTATACTAGGGATGGGAACAAGGATTTGGGCACAACTTGCCTGAGAAACTCCAGTCAAGCAGCAGAGGCTGCTATGAACCAGGCAAGAAACGACGAAGAGAGAACAGATTGGGCGTGTACACTGCTGGGGGCCCTTATGAGGTTAGCAAATTCTCTTTCTACTTCGGGGAGGCTTGAGGAGGCGAATGAGGTGAGGGCCACTATTTCGGCATCACAATACCTCCAGGAAGTGATGCAAAACGACATGAGAGAGAATACTTGACGCTGTACGATGTCAAATTACTCTGTTAGAATGCAAAACATGCCGCTATTCCCAAGCCTTGGGCCAATTGTAAGTATCATAGGTTTATATACGGAAGGTACAGAATATTAACCAGAAACAGTGTCATGCGCTGAATCGGCATCAATCGGCTGCGTTCAGACATGCGGTAGCAAAATAATTCAAATTCGCATAATGACTGGAGCCCTGTTTGGGTACTTGCCTATGAAGCATGCCTCGGAGACCCGCATTATCAATATTGACATTTAACATCCCGGCGCAAGGTTACATGTACCCATGCGCGAGGTCGCCGACTCGATGCACGTCAACATTCAACATTGGCACCAGAAGGATCTCAGCATAAAGCTCAAGAATCTCTCATACGACCTTCTGAATACATCTCCATATAAGGCAGTGTCATCAAGGGGGTAGGAACAATTACACTGGAGTTGTTCGATGAGGTATGAAGGCATCTCAGATTGAACCTAGAAAAGCAAGGACCCATGTATATTCTGGAACGAAAATAGCTGATTCTTTTGAACGCTCAAGTGCGCCGATCGATCCAACCCCCCCTCCCCAAGTCCATGTTTGAGCCTCTCCTTCAACCGGCGATGTGTGCATCTCGCTGTGTTGGTTAATCTAGGTAATTCGTCCGCTATATAGAAGTCCAATGTGACAGAATGGTTATGTCACTTTGATTGGGAGTAAGACGTAGAACACACATGCATTGCTGATATCTCGGCCGAGTGCAGTCATGGGGGGTGGTGGTCATTTATCATTCGTCAAAGTGGTCTTTTTAAGCGCCCAGTCTCCTTTTCGCGGCCTCGGCGTATGTCCAACCAACTCAAGTCCAGGGAGACACCGAAAGCCGAGAGGTAGCTTCAGAGCAAAAATAAAAGAACCCCGAAGGCGCAGCATGCGAACGGGACGGGGGGAGTCTTGACAGGCCCTGGCTGACCAGGTCTCTCCTGCGGCCGCATGAGTCCAACGCCCAACCAGGAGCCCAAACTATCTGCATATTCGGGCTGGGAGTCTCCAACAGCATAGCTGAGCAGCCCTAATGAACGCAGATACCTGCAGCCGAGAGTACTTTTATGCAGAGCAGTCCGGTGATGGGATTGGAAGCTCACCCCGCGGTGTGATGTGCGTTGTCCAGGCCGTCTTGCAGATAAAAGTCCCCATCGTTCGATGTCACCCTTGATGAGAGAGCGGGTGACGCTTCAATTGTTGCAGACATGAATATATGTGCGCCGATTTCCAGCTTTCCCAGAAATTGTCCACACTCGTTTCTTTCTTTCCTGACAGCTGAGAAGCGACATCTCCCTCTGAACTCCCCGACACTATTCCCAACGATTTCAATTGGAACATCCGACATGGAAGCGTCGGAGACTGACAATCATCCGCCTTTGGTTCTTCATATTCCTCTCTTCGACGAATTCGTCCAACAAAACCTCGCCCACTCATCGGCCGACCACCCTGTCCTGTCGACAGAAGCTAGTGCTGTCCAGGAAGCCCTCGACCTTCCACCCGGCCAGCTTCGAGCTGAGAGCCCTGTGTGCCTTTCTCCGGCAACCAATGAGTGGCTCAGTCACTTGGCGCTCAATTGCAGTGCACCCTCGTCTCCAAGCCACCCGACAGAAAGCCCAGGATTCTTGGCCTCGCCAAGTGGCCCGCCTCCCATGCACCAACAACTCGCTCTTCGTCCAGCCCATGCCTCCGCCACAGCCTTGACCTTGCGAGGAGACACGGTCAGCCCGCAACCGTCGCGGCCAATAAGCTTACAACAATGGACCGCGAAAAAGGGGATTTTGGAAGATCTCTACATGACGCAGAGTCTTTCGGTGAAGACGATTGTGGACATCATGAAGGCAGATTATGCCTTTTCCGCCACGTGAGTGCCCTTCACTCCGAACATGGGACCTTCTCTGATGCCGAAGCTTGTAGAGAAAAGATGTACAAGACGCGATTCAGAAATTGGGGCTGGCACAAGTACAGGACCCGAACCGTACTCCAGAAACAAAGCAACGGGGAGCACCCTCGAATAGCCCGGGAGAAGACCAGGCGATCTCGCCGGATTGCGAACAAGGGGCCTGTTCTGACGCTTCCCTTGTTGCTCTTGGATTGTGGACGAGGCAGCCACCAAGCCGAAACGCTCTTCAACAGCCTGTCTGAACTTATTCGACGATCCTCTCAGGGAGATGGCGTTTGGGCAGAGCAAACACGATTTGAATGCTTCCCAGCTCTGGGATATGACCTGTGCTCTCACATTGCCCTGTCACTGGAGCTGTTCGACACCAAAGATTTCGATGGCGGCAGCGCCATGTTGGACCAAGCTTTTGGCTACATCGAATCAACTGTACAAGAAGACGACATCTTGATCTACGGACAGCTATTCCTGGACATACCATATATCCTCATGAACTATGAGCAGCCTGGGATCTTGAGAGACTACCTGGGGCGATTGTCTGAGGCCTTTGCCAAGCTGGGGAAGAAGAACCGTCCGATCGCCCAGATGGCGGCGCTGATGCACCAGCTGTGCGCAGAAGATTGCGACAAACTTCTCGACAGCATCGAGAGGCTCCACAGTGTCGCAGCCGATGTCTATGAAGAGTTGCGTGGGCCAAACGACTTCAACAGCATCGAAAGACGGATGGAGGTCATGTTGTTCAACGGCGGTAATGATTCACGTCTCACCAGCTATCAGAGTACGATTGCGACTTTCAAAGTCTTGCTCCAGGACGCTATTCTGCACTTTGGGGAGCTCTCTTTCAAGGCTGTCGAGATGGAGGTTTGGCTGCTTGAAGTTCAGAGACGCTTCAAAGCCAGCCCCTCAGATGGCTTCGTCGACCGATGTTGGGAATTGTTCACCCGCCTCAAATCAGCGACGGACATACCGCTGGAAGAATGGAATCCCTGGGTTCTGTGGAAACTGGGAGAGGTCCATTACGATCTCTTCCAATTTCAGTCCGACGCCGGCGACCAGGAGTCGGGGTTGACGGATCTCAGCAAGTCCATCACACTGTTTGACTTGGCCATGGTCCGAGGTGATGATGACCTGAAGAAGTTTCTCTTGCCGCGGACGTGGCATTATCGCAGTCAACTATCAGAGTACTGGAGAGACCTTGGGCGTGTTTCCGAGGCCGACGACCTGAAGAAGGACATTCGCTGTTCTGCGCTCGTGAGGGACGCAAAAGAAAAAAGGTATGATACGAGGGTTTTGGCCTTCTAGGCCTGTAGAGGATGGGTACGAATGAGCAGTGTGGAGGCCCCGTTGGCCTGCGAAAAAGTGTTAATCGCCCAGTAAAGTTTGACGTATCATGACGATCATTTAGATAGAGCTTTCGAATTTTGAACCGTGCAGTACTCCTAGGTAGTTATAGAGCATACCTCTCGCAATGAATCATAGTTGAGGCTGAAAGATAAATGATATCATTTCAAAAATTCTCTCAAGTCCGAAAAGGAGCCTTGCGATTGATGCCCCCCCTTGCGCTATTGATGATGCTCCCCGCGGCAGGCTCGTGAACGCCGAAACTCGGGGCGAACTGAAAGGCCTCGTTCGGAGTTCTTAGTGGACAGGCTACGAAAGCTCTCCAAGTACCATCAGTCATTGGGGGTACAACTTCTTCCATTTTGACGAGATGATCGGTGCTTTTTCTTCGCCGGGTGTGACAAGAATCACAATGACAGCCCTGAAAATTGAATGGCTGTGACAGAAAAGTGCCTTGCGTCTTGGAAGGAAATCAGCCAACAGGAGGTGACACAAGAAAGCCAACGAGAGCTCAGGATTTGGAAATGATGCGCGGGCGCATTATGCGTGGGACTTTTGAATGCACAGTACCAGCAGGGGCTGAAGGTGGCTGACACATGCATGCGGCCAAGAGGGAGTCCAGCCTGATGTGCAATCTTGGCAAGGACTGCGCGTTCCTATTGCGTATGCATGCATTTGTTGGTGGTGTTCGAAATCAGTGAGTTGGGTAGTTCCTAAAAAGCCTTCGTCGGTATGCCCTGCCGTTGGTTCATGCAATAGACGACGGGGACCAGCGGCTACTTCGCGACCCATTGTCTACAAAATATATATTTTGGTTCGCTTCATGTCTTCAAAGTATCGCAACTTGGACTACGACATCATTTAGCTTTCAGTCAACAACTTTATCGACGTGATTGGGAACTCGGTTGGTGCACGTCGGCTCCATATCTTGTGTTTCTTCTCAGACCATTTGATGTCCGATCTTCTACATACTTCTTTCCAGAATAGAGTAGATATGGACTTGCCCAAGATTATGAACCCGGTCGATATGGCGCCAGACGAACCAAGGCTCCGTAGTTGTGTTGGGGACATCTACATTGAAGCCCCTGTACCCTTTGTCCCTGCACACACGGTCCAGACTGTCAAGGAGAGAAGGAAGCTATCAGCACCGAGCGAGAAAGAATGGGAGAGCAGGAAGGAACAGCTCTACAGTCTGTACATGCTGAAGAACTTGAATCTTGGACGAGTAATGGAAGAGATGTTGCACACCCACTTCTTTTCCGCCACGTAAGTAGCTTAATCTCAATCTCATGAAAGGACGATATCTGTGTGTTGACAATGCATCAAGAGAGAGAATGTACAAGAGGCGATTCGTGAAGTGGGAGTGGTTCAAATACCAGACAAGAAGACTGCAGAAATCCCTCTCCGAACCTGGAAATGAGGTAAGAAGATGTCAGGGGAGGACGAATCGGCAAGTCGGGAGACGAACATATCGCAAATCATACCACAGGCGAGATTACGGACGCCATGCCCCGATAAACACCGCGTATTCACCGCGTCACACGTCACAATATATGGACCCAACAGCCCAAGCATCTTCATGCACCTGATATAAATCAAGCTTCATACGAGTTGCTGTTAAAGAATGCTAGGGTGATGGTTGCTGGAGCTCCAGTTTCGATTTCGCGACATCGTCAGTGCCCGCAATCCAGTCCGAACAGCTTACCAACCGTGGGACAGGAACTACAATGGCGGAGGAAGGGAAGAACAGCGACCAGGCCAACACTACTCGTCGTGTATGGCTTAGCTATTCAATTAAAACAAACCATCACGCTTCATCGTTCGCAACCTTCATTGTCAAACTAATGCCTGACAAGTCCTACCGATTTCCCTTATGACATGTCGCTGACAGATTAACAAGCTTCAAACTCGTTCAAGTACTTTGCCGGTAGTTTGAGCTGCAAGGATGTACAGGTCATCGTGGTCACGGTGACTCGGTCGGAGAAACAGATTTGCAGCACCGCTATTGATGCTTTACCTGCAGCTTCTGAAGACGAGAATGCATTGACAATATGTCGATGTGGGCGGGTCTGGTTCTCCCGGATTGTGGTTTAGAAGATGCAACGGGGGTCATTCGCAGATCGACGGATCCAAGGGTATGAGGGGGCACAGCAGGCGCATCAACGTCTCTAGCTTTATCTGCTTTCGAAATTCTGCAATATCAGTGAACTTGAAAGCCGGTAACGAGGCGTCCTTAAAACAGTTAATATCGAGTAACTGTAATCCCATCTTATAAACATAGCCACATCACTATCTGCACTACCATCACCCGCATCAGAAGTCTCATCTTGCACTTGTTTGTCTGATACCAAGAATGTCACGGAACATGTCTGGAATGGCACGCTGATCGCTGTCGATATAACTCTGCTTGGAAAAGCAAAGTCTTGGGTGACGCAGTTATGGTGCCATGATAATGTTTCACCTTTTAGGTATACTTCTCCCTTGATAGATCTCCCGTAACGTCAGCCACCTACCTTTTCACACTTCACATTTTTTTGGCTCCGACGATGGATACTATCAGAGGCGGACTTCCGCTACATTGCTCTCTAAAGTTGATGAGTGATTTTCTTTTGAAAGTGCTAGCCGCAGACACGCTCTACTATGCCGGCGCTTGCCATCTCGAATGAGGCAGCCGAAGATGCCTGCCCCCGCGTTGACTGCTATGATTTGACAGCTAATGAGCTGCAACCTTATCCAGACATATCAGGCAGTGGCGTGAGTCTCTCTAACTCCCTAACGTCAATCTCCAAGTAGAACTAAAGATGGTCACAGGTATTGATTGCGTTCATCGGGACGGCGTATCTCGTCCTACTACTGGTCATTGTCAACTATTTAGTCGCACACGATCCCGAAAGAGATCCATTTCGCGGCGGCAGGACGGACAAAGAACAATCGGACAACAACTGGTGGCAACCGAATCCAATCGACTACCGACTTCTTCAATGGGTTCGAAAGTGGAATGCTCTCAATTTCACCCCAGAAACCTCTGCACGGCTTCGGGTGGCATTTGATGAAGTAAGATATCTGAGGTCAATCCACGGAGCTCAAGTGAAGAGAAGGACGAGATCCAGCTAACAGACCGTCTCACCAGTCCATCATCTCCCTGTGCGATATCCAGGTCGTGACGGGCCTCGGCATCCTGATAAGCTGCTACATCCTCTTACAATGCGCCCTCGACGCCTACCATTGGCAAATCGCCGTCTACCTGGCATGGTTCTCCACCGTGACGCATCTCTCCGGCCTGACGGTCCTCCGGAGCCACCTCAACACCTACGTCTGGACAAAATACGTCCGGTACTCGCTCATGCTGTCCCTCCTCATCCTCCTCCTCGTCGGGCTGATACCAACCGGATACTTCAACGCACACGGCGACCAGATCGCCTCGCCTGCCGTTTGCTTCTTTAGGCAGGGCAACGAGTACTGGCGGCTTCGGTGGGGCCGGGTCTCTTCACCCGACGTGGAGGGGACTGCCGAGTGGCAGGCGATGCTTTTGTCCGTGATACAGCTCGTCGTCGGGTTCGGGACCCGGTCTGTCAAGCTGTTTCGGCCTCTGTCGAGAACGCTGAGGCTTGGAGTTAGACGGCCCTTGAGCAGCCGGACGAGAAGAATGCTGGTGGGGCTGCAAGACTCGAGAGTCTCCAACAGCCAAATGGAGTCGATCAGGATCAAGCTTGTGGTGTCCCCGGCGCTGGCGGTTTTCTTCATGTTCCGGCTCACTGCAGACATGTTCACCTCCACTCTTTTTGAGGTGTGTATTCGCCGTTACCAACGGCCTCCATATGTCGGCAGACTCATTCTAAACAAGTCAACTTCAGGTCTACTGGCTAGTGGTGATCCGTCAAACTTCTCGGGGCTCGTAATGCCGTGAGCATCAGTGCCAAGAGCACCTTCGCAGAGGCCGAGAACCAGTGGACGTTTGGCCAGATCCTGCCCGTCATTCTCCTCGTCGGGCCCTTGTTCACAACGGCGGGCATCTTTGGATTTCATCTCACGAGAAAGGAGCACCCCGTCTACTATGCTCGGGTGAATGCGGCATGTTCTGGTTGCGGCAGGGCTCAGGGCACAACGTCCGGTGCAAATTGTATGCAACATCAGGTTCAGAACTCAACCGGGGAGATGGGACAGCCTGAAATGGTCTTACCCTCGAGTCCGAATGATTCCACTGCTTCCAGAGACCCGGCATCGGGCAGCCAAGACCATACGAATCTTCCGGATGAGACGAGGAATCCAGAACCAGATCACTCCTGCCCGGGACTCTCTCACCTCGAAGACTACACGGACGCTCCCTGGCTCCCGGCCTGCGTCGCGGTCCCATTCTTCAGCCTCCTCGCGGCCACCATCATCGCCTTCGCCTTCGTCTTCAACTTTGAAAACGACTTCAAGATGGACTACACGCTCTACGACGTGTGGATCTGGCGGTGGAAGTTCATCTTCATCCTGTTCATAAGCTATCCCTGCGCCTGCGCGACTGCGATCCGTCTGGGTCTGGGGTTCGACGGCTGCACTGCTGGTACGGGCGCGAGGTCTCGTTGGCGGAAGCTCGAGTATCTGGTGCTCTGTGCCGTCACAAATGCCGTATACTTTACTTTTCCGATATTCATGTTTCCCAGCGATAAAGGTTTCATGTACATTGCTGGGTTCGGGGGGCTTTATGTGGCTGGCGTTTTGTACCTCTGTCACGCGCTGACTCTACTCAGATATCTTGGCAGGTCATGATATTGGGAATGTTTCAAGCGTCGAGTGTTTTGTGCAACATTGAAGAACCCAGTCTGGGGTTGTGCGAGACGAGTAAGTGGTCTGATGTACGACGCAAAGTACCGAGACCAGCCAGCACGAGAGAATAGCATGGTTGTATGAAAACATACATTCTGACAAAGCATCATCATTAGGTAGTCGCCGGTCCAATGTATATGTGGCAAGAAAAAGCAAAAAAATGTCCCTCCATCATGCGGCCAGGTCCAAGCTCGAAAACAACACTCCCGCTGCCGTTCTTGGTGGCCCGCACACGCCTCACAGGTATCAAAAGTTTGCCTTCCCAGCCCGCACGGTAATTACACAACGCAACACAACCCCGTCTTCAGCCCTGCAGCTCCCACGCCTGCCGCCTGGCGTGGTTCGGCCCCGTGTCCGGGGCCTCGTGGACCGCGCCCGGCGCCTCGTGGATCTGTCCGTGCCCATCCTTGACGGTGCCGGGCAAGGCGTACGCCTCTGGCGAGCCGGAGGGGGGAACGGCGTCGTACGCGCTGTTGTTCCCCCGCGCTTTGCGCTTGCGGCGGTAGATGAGGAACGCGACGAGGGCGACGATGGCGACGGCGGCCGCGGCGCCGATGGCGATGCCCGCGATGGCGCCGGAGGACAGGCTTCCCGATGTGTCGTCGTTGTTGCCGCCGGTGGGTGTGGGCGAGGGCGAGGAAGCCGTCGTAGCCCCCGTCGACGCCGAGGAGGCGTCCGTGGTCAAGGAGGCGCCTGATGTCGGGGCCACCTGCGGGGGACCGGACGTTAGATTTTTCAAGCCGATTTCCATGTACGCTGGGACAACGGATCGCGGCTTACCCAGATGAACTTGATGCCCCATGCCTCGAGGCCCTCGTCCGTGGACGGGGTATTTGTGTACGGCCTCTCTGTCGGGGTGGCGCGTCCGATGTCGGTGATGACGCCGGTCCAGGTGGCGCCGGGCGTGGCCGTCGCGTGGCAGCCGTACTGGTGATTTCTGCACATGAAGGAGAACTCGGTGCCGGTGACACTTCCCGCGCGCGGGACGCGTTAGTTGACGGCCGCCAGCGAGATCAAGACGTGGAAAGTCAAGATGGACTGAAGACTTACCTGGGACAACATGTCACCGAGCTGATGGGCGTCCCGTTCACTTCGCCCCCAGACGTCGCGCAGGCGCGAGTGTAGCCAGAGGGGCACCCGCCGTCCGTCCGGTAGGGCACGTTGATGGTGAAGGACGGCGGAAAGCAGTCTCCCGATGGCGCGTTGCCCGTGAGGACGGGCGTGGGCGTGCCGTAAAGGTTGCTGAAGAAGTTGCTGGTGAGGAGGACGCGGTAGTAGTTTGTGCTGGCGAAGCAGGACGTCGGGGCCGTCCACGTCGACGCGAGCGTCGGCAGCGACTCTACGGGTATCGACGAAGACATGATTTGCGGCGGAGGGCCCCTTCTCGCGGCCGGGTGTTGTCGCTGTTCAGTTGGAACCAGGGGGTAACGCGATCACAGAAGCGGGACTCAAAGACAGTTGAAAGCTGAGATTGAAACTCGGGAGGTGCCGCTCAGAGGAAAGAAGGTGTCCGCTGCAAGAATCTACAAGAGCTCTGGAAGCCCCTTCCTCCTTCAAGCCATGTGGTGGTACGAGGGGGACTGGGAGAGATGCGAGTTGAGAGGACTGACTCGGAAGAACGGCGAGGAGATGAGGCGGTGTCGGTGAGATTGCACTGCCTAGCGCCCCGAGTACGCCGTAGACTGTGGTTAACAGACGGCAGACCGTACAGTATTCGCCTCTCTCTCTCTCTCTTTCTCTCTCTTCAAACCAGGCTGGTGGTTGGTCCTGCAAACACTCGTTCGCACCGCCTCTGATCCCCCTTGGCAATACGCACCCCGGGAACGAGAGAGAAAAGTGGGACTGAGGGATCAGTCCTTCGTGTTAGCTGAAAAGGGCAGAGATTGCGCTGGTTGGGCAGGTTTCTGGAGCGGTAAGGTATCTAGTCATGGAAATGGTAGGAATCAACGAGTTGTTAGCACGAATCCTGGCGGCCAGGAACGACTCCACGAGAGCCTTGCTCGAACACGAGACACTGACACTTGCGGATGTGCCATATCGAGGTTTCTGTTTCTGGGAATGGGTTTTTTGCAGGTGTTTTGAATGACTTTTGTTCTGCTCCTTTCTGGCGACGTGCTGAGGACGAACTCACGACTGTCGACGACCAATCACGCTGTCCCGAGCGAGCGTCGAGGCAATTTCGTGGCGTCCTCTCCGACAGGTGGACGTCTCCACCACGGGACATTGTCGACGTCTGACTGGCCGCCAGGATGGCGGAAGCAGTACCCTGCCTGCCGGCAGCCAATGGGGGCCAAGTGTTTGCTGCTGGCTTGGCTGCGAAATTGCGCCCGTACGGCCTCTCGGTCCCGATCTCACGCATTGGGCCAGGCGATCCACACCACCTTGGAGCAGACGGGAGGCAAGAAAAGAAAGCAGTGAAGGGGAAAAAAGACTTGCATGACGCATATGCTGCCTGTTGCTGTACCACCCGAAAACCTCGCCATGAGGGCTCCCACCCCCTTTTTCTCTGGTCCTCTCCCAGCCCCCCTCACCTCGCCGCCGCCCTACCCGTTCCGACACACGGTTTGGAGCAGGCCGAACCAGCAGCACGGCGCGTGAAGCATGGAGGGAAAAAGTGACGGTTTGCTTTCTTGACAATGATGGACAGGGCTGCCGGGATGCCCGGGGCCCCCACCCAATCCGGCACGCCGAGTGGAGACTGCGGAGGCTTGCCGGCCTTCCGGAGGCTCCACCGGCCCAAATGAGCGAGACTCAGTGCGCAGGCCGTTTGCTTGAGCCTTGAGTGTCCTGGACCCACGTCCACGTGGTGGGCGTATGGAAAGATGGAGAGTCCTTCTATGTAAGGCCCTCCGCAGGAGAAAAGGATGCGAGAGAGTACGGGTAGACTTGACTCTGGTCCTTGGCCAGGGGTCTGCTGTTGTCGATCCTATTAGCTCTGCTGAAAAGGGCTGGTTTGCTGATGATAGGTGTCAGACGGCTGCCTTAGTTACCTACCTCCTAGTGCCTGCCGCGCTGGTTGGGCAGTGGGCGACTGCCTCTCCCGTGCTGCTCCTTTTTTCTCTTGGCTGGCACTCACACACACGCGGTCATGCTGCAGCCCGTCCGACGGGCCGATGCCCTTCTGCCCTGATTACTGCAGGTCGTGCTCGATTCTTGTGCCTTCTTAATCTTACGCAATCCAACGTGCGTTGATTCCTTGCGACCTGTCTTTTTTCTCGGCGGCGACAATCACCATTTTTTTCCCGGCAGCGCTTTGATTACCCAGTTCACTTACCTTACTTATCGCTCGACCACAGCAATATTATCCGCCCGAATGACCGTCAGGTGACCGCTCTCAAGAACGACAAAGTACACGACAATGTCCAAGCTCGATTCGGTCGCGAGCTCCGTCTCGTCGCTCGGGGAGCACGTCTTCCACAGCTTCCTGCGCCTGCGGTACCGGACCCGCGTACTTGCCGTTTTCGCCTTCGTCTCCCTGTCGACCTTCTGGCTGTTCGGGGCTTCTAGCCTGCGGAGCATCGGCCTGCCGCGGCACGGCGGCGCGATCCACGACGCCGCGAAGCAGCATCCCACATGGGACGACAACTCGACGCGGTCCGAGTGGGTGAAGCCGCACCCCGGGCACCTCATCCCGCCCAAGATCTGGCAGATCATGATCCCCAAGCAGTGGAAGGACAGTAACCCCGTCAACCCGGACAAGTTGAAGGAGACGGCGACGTGGCTGGCGATGAACACGGATTATACCTAGTAAGCGACTTTTGCTATTCCTTGCCGGTGTCTGAGATGCAGCACTGTCGTTGAATTTGCGTCGGCGCCCAGCTAACGCTCGGCCAGCACGCTAGTCGGCGGAACCGGCAGCAAGGACTTTATCCAGCGCCACTTCAGCCACGACCCCAACATCTTCTCGACCTACGACTCGCTCCCGAACGTCGGCATGAAATCCGATCTCCTGCGCTACCTCCTCCTCGACGTCGAAGGCGGCACCTACACCGACACCGATACCCTCGCCCTCAAGCCCATCGACGTGTGGGTGCCGTACCACCTCCGGAACCAGACGCGGCTCGTCGTCGGCATCGAATTCGACCAGCGCGACGGCGGTCGCTGGGCCGATATCCCGCATTCCCTCCAGTTCTGTCAGTGGACCATTGCCGCCGCGCCGGGGCACCCCATCTTCCGCAACATGGTCGCGCGCATCATGACCTCCCTGGACGACATGGCGCAGAGGAACGGCGTGTCTCCGCAAGAGATTGGCACGCTGAAGCCGTCGAGCTTCGATGTCATGAACTCCACGGGACCGGCGGCGTGGACGGACGTGGTCTGGGAGTACATCCAGAAGACCAAGCCGGAGGGGGTTCTGACGGATATCAGCAACCTGTCGAATATGGCGGCACCGACATTATACGGCGATGTGTTGGTTCTCCCCATCAACGGCTTCGGCATGGGACAGCCCCACTCTGGCAGCATCAACGATGGCAGTATTCCCGACCAGGCGTTGGTAAGACACCTGTTTGGTGGCTCTTGGAGAGGAGATTAGCGTGGGAGCTGGGGAGTTGAGGCTGAAGACGACAGTAACGAACGTGTATGTTATTTCCGCATAAAGGATAGAGTTCATGGATACCCAGCATGGTCAATGCTTTAAGCTCCGTCTTCAAGGGTATTGAGCCTTTCAAGCGCCATTTTCAGGTCCAATCATTGAGAGCCTTCATCCGCGATTTTGTATGAGCCTAACGGCGGGAGGACCTTCGATATCAATAGTATGGCACACACGCAAACCATGAGAAGATCTTGGCATATGTGGATATGCGGGTTAGGTTGGCAGTGCCAGAGAGTCCGGGGAACCTCGAGCAAGCTCTCACGAGGCGAGCCGGAGCAGGTCCGGAGGCTACCTTGGCCTTGGCCAGTCCCCAATGGGGCCTAGCGCCATTAGCCGAGGAGGTCCCCACCATCACGTGATAAGGACGCGATAGTGGACCCCGTTATCCCTTATCGGGCGGCTAGGCTGCGCAAGCTCGCAAGCTCCCACGGCAACGGTGACAGCTGTCACTTTTTTTTGATTAAATGATCCCCAGTCCACTCCGGGGAAAGCTGGTTCCCGGATCGCCCTCCGTCGCGCGTCCACTCCCGAGTCAGGCAATGCCCCGGTCGCCCTGCTAGGACATACCTCGATTGCTGCCGGTCGTCGATATACCTTAGCTCGACGACAACCTCCCCGACTCCATCCCATGGTTTCCTTGCCGCGTCTCCTGCTGGGCGCCGCCCTCTGCCTGGTCCAGCTGGTCGCCGCCAACCCGGAAGATGGCCTCCCTTCATACCACTACGGCGCGCCCATCCACGTCGAGTGCATGAACCGCAGCTCGTGAGTGTACCGCCACGATCCCTCCTCCGTCAAGCTCTTTCTAACAGCCCTCTCTCTCCCCAGCGAGACAGGCGAGCACATTGAAAACTCCAACCACGAGATCGAATGGATCCCCTTCCCCGTCTGCGAAGAGACCAACAAGCCGCTCGAGTTCCGCTACGGCCACGAGGGCGAGCTCAACTGCACGATCCCCATGATCACCGACCCCTTCTTCCACCTCCTCGAGTTCTACATCCACAACGACGCGCCCCTCTCCTGCCGCCTGCCCGCCCGCCCCGCCCGCCACGTCGAGACCGTCGGCGAGCAGCCCTACGTCCAGGAGTACATCCCCCTCGTCTTCGCCCTCGCCGGCACCCTCCAGCTCAGCCACCTGCACGTCAGCACCCACATGAACGTGCTGCTGCACAGCATGCCCAAGCACCACACCCGGCCCCACGACTCGGGCGTCCTCGACTCCGCCACCGCCTACTCCACGAGCCCGCTGAGCCACATGGACGGCGCCTTCACCCAGCGCCTCGTCATCGGCGACCCGCTGCCGCTGCGGCTGTCCGTCCGCTGGTTCCCGACGCCGAGCCTGCCCAAGACGGAGGGCCACGTCGAGTGGCAGGGCATGGGCGGCCACGTGTACGCGAGCACCGTGTTTTACATCATCACGTCCTTCATTGCCGGCGTGCTGGTCGCGGGGACCTACTTTTTCGGGGTGGTCCTGCCCAAGAGGTTGCGGGGGCGGGGGCTCGGCGGCGCGACGCCGCTGGGGTACGGGCTGAACGGTGTCGGCAACGGGTGGGGATACTCCAAGACGTCGAAGCGGATGGATTAATAAGAAGAGAGAAGAAGAAGAAGAAGAAAAAGAAAAACACACAATTTTCAGACTTGACGATGGGAGGATTGTATGATTGTTCCGATTCATGTATATTTGACGCCGCTCTTTTAAGGCTTTTCACTTTTCCGGCGAGCCAATGCTTGGAGTTTCTCGGGATGGAATGGGATCTACTCGGGCCATGACCCGCGCCTTTGTACACATGGACTATGGGAGAAAAGAAAACGGAGTTTGGATCACTCGTCGGCATTCGACGATGTACGATATCCCAATGGAACCAAAAATGTCCCGACCCCTCCCTCTTCCGCCCTTTACTGCACCTTCTTGGTCTTGTCGGCAGACTTAATACGGTTGAGGATGCGCAGCCACATGTCCAGGCCCATCAACGCCGCTGCCCCTAGTCAGTTTTTCCTCTTCGTCACACAGCCACCACAGCAAGAAAGAAAGACTCACGGATGACGACCCAGGGCCCGTACAGGTTAAACACGAAGACGTTCTTCTGCGCCTGGCTGTACACTTCCGGGTCCCAGTGGAAGACGTCGTGGATGCAGGTCAGCGTCGTCAGGGCGCACTCGACGGAGAAGACGAGGACGGCGAGCTCAAAGGCCGGGGTGGTGCCGGCGGCGGCGCCGCGGCGGGAGAAGCGGTAGACCATCCAGAGGGTCATGGGCAGCTGGTAAAAGATCTCGAGGTAGGTGAAGAGCTTGAACCACGAGGGCAGGGCGTCGTGCGGGGCGGTGAAGAAGGGGTCGTTGTAGGTCGAGATGTAGAAGTCGCGGAGGAGCTGAAGGAAGTGGAAAGGGGCGGAGGGGGTTGCGTAGAGGGATGGGGGGTAGAAGGGGACCAGGTCGACGACTGGGAGGGGGGTTAGTTGTGCTCATGGTCTGTTTTGAGTGTGAGGGCTCGTGAGTGAGATGGCGTGCCAATGCTCCGTGGGCGAGTTCTCCGTAGAAAGAGCATGTGACGGGATATACGTAGTCTCGAAGTCAACGACTAGATGGTGTCGGGGGACAAGAACTCACGGAGCATGGCGGTCAGTTGGATGACGGAGATGACCAGGTACGCGCTGTCGCGCCAGTTCTTGGGTGAAGCCGACATTTTGCGGAGAGTAGACGGATGAAGTTCAAACGAGTCAAGCAATCTGATTGACTTCAAGTTGACCAAACTTCAATTGCGAGTGTTGGCGCGAGTACTGGAGCTTCCAACGGTCAGAGCTGATCCCACGTGGATGTCTTCAAAAAAAACATTGCAGAGTGAGATTGCCGATCAGGTACCATCGCCAATCTGTTGGGGGCGTTTGCTGACATAAGCTGACAGACGAACCCTTGCACCGCGTGTAAGCCGCGTGTTCAGGAGATGATGACGCCGAGAATGATAAAGGGGCAATGTTGGACCCAACATTGCTTATAAAAGTCACAATGACGAAAGAAATGATTTCAGTGATGGCTCCTGAGATGCCATGCACCTGACTTGTATTTCACATCAAACTAATCGGGGTATCGTCAGTACCTTCGTTGACCATCTATGGCCGAGGCCAAAGGCGTACCAACCCGTGAATGCTGTAGACTGCCTTCAACTTGTCAAAAAACCAGATCTATCGATATTACATTATTGAACCTAGAAAAAAGCAGTTTGTAGGTACCGGAAGAATGCCGTTGTACCTCAAAATCAACCGCGCTGAACCGGGGTCAAGTGGACTTTCAAGGGTCCTTTGTCCCACAGGATATAGATCTTCTGCTTCTCGGCCCACCCCCGGCTCTCCTCGGCCAGCTCCAGGTCAAAGTTCCACACGAGACGCGCGAGGATGAGCCGCATTTCGACGTAGGCCAGGCTTCAACACCAGTTAGAACTCACGAAACCGATAAACGCACGCAGCCAGGGGAGAGATGGGCTCTTACTTTCGACCTAGACAGTTCCGAGCGCCCACGTGGAACGGCTGAAGCGCATCACGGTTATCCGACGCAAACTCTGCGTCTCCCAGAAACCTCTCGGGGCGGAAGGTGAACGGGTCTTTGAAGTAGGCCTCGTTGTGGTGGATGGCCCACTGGTGGATTGCGACTGTTGTCTGTAGGTGAGAGAGAGCGCGCTGTCAGCGTGGTGTCACGGCAGATGTAGCTACCTAATAGTCAGACGGAAAACTCACATTTCCAGGCACGAACCGGCCGCAGACTGTGGCGCCCTCCCGCGGGGTGACGCGCGGAAGACCCATGGCGACTGGCGGGTACATGCGGAACGCTTCGTCCAGACATGCTAGCATGTAGCTCAGCTTGCCGACGGAGATGATGTCAATGTCCTTTTCGCTGCTGAAAGTCGACCGGACTTCGTCGTTCAACTTTTGTAGCGCGTTTCTGTGAGTCAAGAGGTAGTATGTGACTCCCGAGAGGAGCGTGGCTGTGGTTTCCGATCCTCCGATGACGAGGGTGTTGCTGTTTGCCGCCAGTTGATCGAATGAGAGATCCTACATGGCTGTGAGTAAGGTAACGAGCATAACTAGCTGAAGAGGGAGACCGAAGACAAGCAGTCGCCAAAACTTACCAGCTCGCCCTTCTTCTTCAACAGCCCCTCAATGAGATCGGGCCTGCCCCCCTCCTTGCCGCCCATCTCCACGCGTCTCTGCAGCTTCTCCTTAGCCCTGGCCAGGTTCCGCCCCCTGGCCTCCCTGGCAGACTTGGTCGCCAAAATACTGAACAAAACGTTCTTGAACAACGGGTAATGGTTCACCGTCTGCACCACCGTCCCGAGCCGGGCCGACATGAAGATGCCGCGGATCCAGGGATGGTACTCGGAGTTTTCCAGACACCCAAACGGCTCGCCAAAGGCCAGGTCCCCGATGATGTCGAACGTCGTGAAATTATACCACGCCATCAAGTCCACCGCCTCCCCGCCCCCGTCGCAGCTCTCGCGGAGCCGCCGGATAAACAGGTCGACGTACCGCATGATGAGCGGCTGCTGGTCCCTCAGACTCCGCTCGCTGAAGCCGTGGGACATTTGCCGCCGCAGCACCGAGTGCTCCCTACCGTTGGCGCTGACGATCGTCGAGGGCATCGTCTCGACGGGCCGGTAAAAGGGCTGGTACTTTTCGAACTCGGGCGCGCCCTGGGCGCGGTGGCCCATGATGTCCTTCCAGGCGTTGACGTTGTTGAAGGCCAGCTCGTCGGGCGCCACGCGGACGACGTCGCCGTATTTCCGGTGCAGGTCCAGGATGTCGAAGGGGAGGGTGCCTCTGATGAGCTTATGGCAGAAACCCAGGCGCGTTGCGCGTAGGAGCAGGGGGCCTGGGTAGTGTCGTAGGGGGTGGAAGAAGAGGTTGTAGATCACCGAGGCCACGGGGTAGAATAGGAGCTGTTGCAATTGTTAGATGCGTTTCTCTGATTCCAGTCCCGACACAGTTCAGAACTCACCAGGCCGGTGCAGACCAGAAGGCCGGTGTAGAAATCGATTACCAGCCCCATATCGAGCGCTATTGCAAGAAGCAAAAGAAAGGCAGCACCGTCGTGGCTGCTCAAAATCTCACTTCATGACGGCAGTAGATGTCCATCTTCTTAAATGAAAGGAATGTCTTTGTTGCCGCGCTAGTTTCGATCATGCACTCGGGGCCTGCGCCAAGCGACCTTGATTCACAAACCCAAGGCAAGCCACCCAACGGAGCCGAAAGATACGAGATGCAGAACAAAAACAGACGAATTGGGTAATACGCCACCATTCGTTGCCGGACGCCCAATCTGCACCGAGCCTCCTCCGGCAGGGCGGTTTCCGGGGCGGAAGCTGATGGGGAGTCCCTTGGTGCGGAGTTGTGTTGCGCTCGCCCCTGAGTCGGCGAATCATCTGATGATGCGAAAACGCTACGCGATGCGGAATGCGAAGCGAGAACGAGGGGCATCGGCAACGGTCAGAAAAGCCCTGCGAATGATCTTGTTGTGAGGGGTGTGGCCGTCAATAAGGTTCATGCTGGCTGTGCGTTATTCCGATCGGTGTTCGAATGAACTCCAATCCCGTCCCTGGGCGCCGCAGACTGGACGGTAAAGTTCGGACTAAATCATTGGAGTCAGATTCCGACATGAACAGGTTTTGGAGCCTGTCTGCCTGCCAAGGGTAGAGTCTTCGGCCAAAATGTCTTAAGGCGCGGGTAAGGCGTAAGGGGTTTGTGGCATGGCGCGGTGCGGTGATTGTCTGCGACCTTTCCTGTTTGCTACCTAGTCGACCCCATTTCTGCAATTGGATACTACTTGTCGTTGTCGCCATCGCCATCGTTCTCGTATTACCGAGCCGATACGATAACGAGAACGACAGGGCTGGGCGATGGCACGCCTAAGTCTGGATTACTAATTTTGCAAGTCGGAGTCAACGAGACATCGCTCTCACACGGAAGCAATCACTACGGCCTCGGTAAATCTATTGTTGATGCATCTGGCGGAAGCTAATGTTCGTTATCAACTGAGCCGTCTCGTTTTGCGATGACGAGACATGCCGATTGAAGCGAGAGTCCACTTGCAAGGGCAAAGGCCAGAGGCATGCCTCTAGAGGAGCGGCTCGTGAGGGACGCATGTAGTATGAACTCCGATGATGTTTGTCCCCATGCCGGAGACCATTGTCGCTTAAGCCGAGACGATTTGTGGACTGGCATAGACTAGAATGGCAGTTTTGGTTGTCAAATACCACATGTTGACTGTAAAAATGCCCGCCCGAAGTTTCTTGTGAAGATGAAGAACTTTTCCAATGCCACGGAAGTCATGCAACAGGTCACGGCCGAGGAAGGCAGAGTTTCTCGACCTAACCCAACATCAGAGACTGTCCCAGGTTTGACATCAACCATGGACATGGAAACTGACGACCTGAACATCGTCGATTGGGACGGTCCGAACGACCCTCAAAATCCCATGAATTGGCCAGAGTCGCGGAAATGGACCAATCTCGCTCTCATGTCAATCTTGACTATAATATCGTAAGTAATGCGGTCCCTTATCAACAGCTTGAGCTGATGTTTGAAACCTTTGGTATGCAGGACATGAATCTCACACACCCCGAGAAGAGAACCTCACGAAGCTTTTCTAGGGATCGTCAATGTTCGCACCTGGAATCGCCAAGATCATGGCCGAGTTCAACAGCGACTCCGCGTTAGCCGCAACTTTTGTTGTGTCCGTCTACTTTCTTGGCTTTACCTTCGGGCCTCTTGTCGTGGCCCCGATGAGCGAGATTTGCGGGCGAGTCTACGTCTATCATGTTAGCAACATCGCATTCACGGCCTTCAGCATTAAGGCCGCGTTAAGTGTGAACATAGAGATGCTCATAGCTTTCCGGTTCATCATGGGAGTTGTAGGCTCGGTTCCAACCACAATCGGCGTTGGAAGCATCGTAGACGTGATGGCGCTCGAGAAACGAGGCAGAGCAATCTCCTTGTAGGCGCTGGGGCCTCTACTAGGACCCTGTATTGGGCCGGTTGCGGGAGGATATCTCATCGAGGCAGTCGGCTAGAGGTGGGTGTACTGGCTGCTCGCCATCATGGTAAGTGAGCCGGGATTCGCCGCGAAGCATAATACTGACCGTCCCAGGGAGGCGTTTTTAGCATCCTTGCGCTCTTAATCATGAGGGAAACATACGCTCCTATCCTCCTTGAGCGAAAGACTCGTGAGCTACGCAAGACGACTGGTAACTACGCTTTACGCAGCAAGCTGGACATCCACGGGAGCAAACGGATCGAAATGGCCGTCATCCGCCCACTGAAGTTTCTACTAGCAACTCCGCTCGTCACTATGATTGCAGTATACGTCGGAATTCTTTGTGGAGTGTTTTATCTCCTCATCAAAACGTTTTCCTTCGTCTATGCCGACCAGTATCACTTCAGCGAGGGCACCATCGGGCTATCATTTCTTCCTGCGGGGTTGGGGATGATGATTGGAGTTTTGACGTTTGGGCACCTTCAAGATTATCTCGTAGCTCGCGCAAAGAAGGCCATGCGGCCTGGGGAGAAGTACAGACCCGAGGTGAAAGTTACGCCGTGGGTGACGCTCCCAACTGGCCTTACGCTGCCGGTAGGACTCTTCATCTATGGGTGGGCAACGCATTTCAAAGTCCACTGGATCGTACCGATGATTGGAGTCGTAATCTTCTCGGGCGGTCTCACTGGAGTCACGGTAAGTTTGTTTCCGTCACCACTTGCAGTCAGTTCGGCGCTGACTACCACGCAGATGTGTACCCAAAATTACCAAATGGATTCTTACCCAAGATATGCGGCATCTGGATCCGCAGCAGTTATGCTG
Source organism: Colletotrichum tropicicola (assembly GCA_025962755.1). Taxonomy (NCBI): domain Eukaryota; kingdom Fungi; phylum Ascomycota; class Sordariomycetes; order Glomerellales; family Glomerellaceae; genus Colletotrichum; species Colletotrichum tropicicola. Next base: position 2,582 of record JAOWMA010000206.1, on the reverse strand, counting down.
TTCCGATCACTTATCGGAGCCTTGATGCCCCTCGGAGGATTGCGAATGTACGATGCTCTGGGTCTAGGATGGGGAAATAGCCTTCTGGCGTTCATGTGCTTGGTACTCGTTCCAGTGCCCATTTACCTGCACTTCTTTGGCCAGGGTCTGCGTCAAAAGTTCGACCCTGTCCTTTGAGCCCATCGCGGAGGGAATCTCTGGGGAATTTCTGCTGTGTATCGAGATTGCCACCTGTGCTTATATACTGGTAGATAATCAACAACTTTTAGGCGGCGGCCATCATGCACGATTGACAGCTCCAAATGACCATCAAGGCACTCGGGTTCTTTTCACTAGGTATAGAGTTTCAAAGCTGAGAGATAGCCGCTTCAAAGCCCAAGATCACCGTCTCCCTTATTCGCGAGTACAGGCCTCTAGGGATGGGATAATTAAAACTTCAGCGGAGGACCTAATATAGTCACCAAGGCCTTACACGAGTAGTGGAACATAATTCTGGCTAGAGTTGCTTAGAATTCATTAACAGCAGAAGAGTTGCATCTATAACGTAGCACTATGAAAAAAACAGGATAGGAAATTCGTAGAGAGGACTCACTTCAACCCAAGCCAGTTGAGTGGTGTAGATTCGACTGTGTTCTAAAACATCAAAGACTTGCGCTTCTGTTACGAAGCGGAACACTGTTTCTATGGAGATAGTCATGATCCTCGAGCTTTCGCGGCCGGTATCTCAACGTTAGCGCCGAAAGAAATGCTGCGAAGAGACTAAAGGCTCCCAAAATAGCGTATGCCCTACCCACGAAGTCGTTGCGGCGGCCGATGGCGGAGCTCGTAGTGATGATGATGGATTTTGTCCCATAATTCTTGTGAACTGGAAAGTCTTGATACTGTTAACGCGGCTCGTACCAAAGCAGAGAAAAGGCGAACCTACGAGAAAACACCTCAAGACGGTACATGCCCCTCTCCATCTCGTCCTTGTCGTTCCGCATGGCCATCTTGGAAAACGTGGACCCGGCGGATGTACGCATCCAAACCATGAAGGACTCATCTTCTGCTGGATTGAACATGTTGCCTGCGTGGTATCCGTTGGGGAAACGTTCGGCCCAGGCAGGCGGTGGCACGATGATAGTGTCGTTGAGTCCAGCTTCGGCCGGAATCTGGTAGGAGCTGGGGCGGTACAGGGCCCTGTCAATCGGCTTGGAGATTCCAGTCCGCGACATGTTGTAAGAGTGTGTCTGATTAGATCCGCTGGTCGTCGGAAGTCGGACAGGATTCTGGAAGGTGTCGTTGAAGTACGAGTTGGCAATCATACCACACGGGTAGATGATCTTTTCCATCCCATCATCGTCCGACTTCTGCGTCTTCAGGGGTCCGCAGTCTGAACTCTTGATAGAGGATAATGTGACGTCGTTGCCCTTCAGTTGGTCCTTGTGGCGAGAGTTGACGTATTGACGATGGTTCTGATAAAAGTTCGACAGGCGGTAGTAGTACAGCACTGGCGGCTGTAACTCCTCGGGCAGGAAGAACTCTATGGTAAAAAGAGTGTAATTCTTTGTCACGCCGTCGAAGGTGAGGGACTGATTCGATCGTTTCCACTGGTCCACGGGGTGGCCCGCCGAGGAAGCCTTGAAGCGTTTCTGAACATTATCTGGAGGCATGACTTCGAGCTCGTCGTAGGATTCGATTTCGTGACATCTTGTGTAGTCCAGGCGAATCTCCCTGACCTGTTTGAATTCGTCAGCTTATGTTCAGTCTTAGGTTGGGGATTTGGTTACACACATGCTCATTCTCGCTCAGCCAAAAGGCCCCAACTGCGATGAGGGCGATACCCAGAAAGAGGAATATTTTGATTGAAGTTTTTGGTGTCAGTATAGGCCTTCTACCTGTCAGTATTGTAGTTGATCTTGAATTCGATTTGCCTACATCCATGCTCTCATTCGTTGTTGCTTAAATGGAGTGCTCTTCGGCCTGTGAGAAAGCTTCCCTTGGGAGGCACTCCTCTAATGTCGAAGCCGAACCATCGTGCTATGCTCAGACGACCCTCCAATTTGATGGACCCGAAGATAACTAATAGAGAGTAAGGATGTACGAGACGTGCAACGAAAAGATCTCGGACGGATTGGTAAAAGAAGTGGATGAGGAGCACCTCACTCCAGAGACCCAATGTTCAGGACTGTGACAAGAGAAGAGGGACCAGATGTGTATCCATACCATTAGAAGGTTTCCCGCACATCGCGCCGAAGTGTGAGATGCAATCTGTCACATAGCAAGGATATCCCAGCCATATCACTACAAAACATAGAAGTCGTCATCTCACCACCCAAATAAGGGGTTTCTAAACTTAATAAAAACAACAATAATAATATTATTAAATATACCTAGACTATAGAAATTAATACTTAAAAGTATTTATAGATTTATCCTATATATATTTACTATATAATAATTATTAATATTATTACTTTTATAAATAAACCTTTTATTTAAATAGTATTACTATTTCTTGTTTAAAAATCCTTAAAGATATTTATTCTATTTTTTTTTATTAATAAAAGTACTATATTCTATAATCTTTTATTAATAATAAG